>CM076850.1:160976292-161205783 GCA_039519185.1 Astragalus membranaceus
TTTGATGTAGTCATGAGCCTTGTTTTCCTTTCCTTTTAGTGGATTGTATGTTGGGCCTAGGATCCAATAGCCCAAACTATAAATACATTTCCACTCTTTGTAATTGGTAGAACTTTGATGAATGAAATTCACTTCTACATTTTGAGCAAGAGAGTGCCCTAATACCTAAGAGAGTGGTGAGAGGCTAGTTGCTAATGTTGGTGAAGGTTCATCATGGATTCTCAAGGTTTCTTGAGATGAAAACCTTGAGCACACAATCTTGAGGCTAGGAGAGCTCAAGAATAGTGTTGTCTTTATCATCTTCCCAAGGAAGAAGTGGTGGACTTCATTCTCCACTTCCATCTCTACCTTCTCCACATTTTGTATTTCTTCTCCTTCATGTAAGTTTTGTGTCTTTTTCTTTTGTGTTGTTGAATTTTGTTCATCTTCTTTGTAAAATTTGTTATGAGAAATTGTTGATTTGCTAATTTTCAAGATCCTAAACGTATAGATCTATTTTAGATCTTATCAAGTGGTATTAGAGCTAGTAGAATTTTGGCAATATTTGGATGAATGATAGTTGAGGTTCCAATCAAGTGAACAAAATTCAACCATGTAAACACCATCATTCCAAGGTTCCAATGCTTGCAAATGCTCGGCTACCCACTCTGCCTGCCATATTCACGTTCCCATATTTTTCACAGGCACCCATCAAACACCCATAGATTACTGAATTTGGCTTCATAGGCATCTCCTCCACCATTTTCCTGGCCTCCTCAAGCAATCCAGCTCGACCCAGCAGGTCCACCATGCATCCATAATGTTGCAGTTGGGGTGTTATGCCACAAACACCCCTCATCATATCAAAGTAAAATCTTCCTTCTTGAACCGTCCCTCCGTGCACACAAGCACTAAGCACTCCAATAATAGTCACATAATTAGGCTTCACTCCCGACTCCCTCATACACCGAAAACATTCAAGCGCCTCCTTTACACCTCCATGCATTGCATAACCCACGATCATGGATGTCCATGATGACACATTTACGGTCCTCCATTATTGCGAAAACTTTGTAAGCCAAGTCCATCCTTCCACACTTTCCATACATGTCAATCAGTGAATTCGACATCAAGATGCCCATCTTCTCAGTGTCATTAGCCTGGAAAACACACTTATGGAATTGGAGAGCCAGGTGCAAGTCACCAATGCTTCCACAAGCAGATGTAAGGCTAACCATGGTGATTCCATCCGGTTCAAATCCATGTCTTTTCATGCTGAGAAACACGTGTATAGAATCCTTAGCAAGACCAGATTTCGAAAGGCCGCCTATTATAGCATTCTAAGAACCAAGCTTTGGGTCAGGATTTTCGTCAAACATCTTACGGGCACTAGCAAATTCGCCAGCTTTACAATACAAATTAATAAATTCAGTTTCACAGTACTATTGGATTGAATTCCAAGCTTTATACCAGATGAATGGATCTGCTTTCCAAGCTGAATCGCAAAAAGTCGGCACGCGGCTTTGAGAACAATTTGAGAAACATGGATGCGAAGCGCGTGGTATG
Source organism: Astragalus membranaceus (assembly GCA_039519185.1). Lineage (NCBI taxonomy): Eukaryota > Viridiplantae > Streptophyta > Magnoliopsida > Fabales > Fabaceae > Astragalus > Astragalus membranaceus. The sequence goes on from CM076850.1 coordinate 160,977,838, forward strand.
GAGCCTCTAGTCTAGTGTAGGATCTTAAGATATTATTCCAATTAAACGGGGCGGGATTAGAATCCAAAAAGCGTGTCCTGAGAAGGTGGGCATATATTTTGTTCAATTCGTGCAACCGAGTAGTATTACCCAACAGCGTAGCTATCAGTGTTGCTGGGTGGTTTACAGAATCTAGCAGAGATGGAGTTGTAGAAGGTTGGGTAGCAGTAACAGGGACAGTGGAGAAAGAACGACACCAGCGACGAGTCTAGGTTGGAAGAAGAACCGGGACATTAGCCAGTGTTGGATTGGTGTTCTCGGTGAGTGGCATGGCAAGAGCACGAAAGAAGCGAGGGAATTTGATACCAGGCATCTAGCCCGGATACGGGATACGATACGGGATACGACACGATATGGATACGGGGATACGGAAAAATTTTGAAAACCAAGATACGACACGGCTGGGATACTTTAATAAAAAATTAAATTAAAATTTAAATATATAAAAACATAAGAGAAAAAATAAAATAGAAAAAAACAACGATGAAAAACTGAAATATTGCATTTTATAGATATGAAAAAAACCTGTCTAAATAGATAAAAAAAAATCAAACACAAAATATAGGGATGAAAGGAAGAGGACAATTGACACATATATGTATGAGTGACTAGTCATAAAAAGTAAGGGTAGACAAGTAACTGAGACCACCTGAAATGGTATAATCTGAATAGTTACATGTATTTATCTCACTCATATCACAATGTATTATTTCTTCTATTATTGTATTACGAAAAAACATATAATTTTATCTTTTAGTTATTGAGGTATTAAAGTGTATCATATATGAGTGACAATCATATGCTTAGTTTGTAAGATGTATCGAAAAAGTATCTGAGAAGTATCCTTAGTTGGTAAGAAGTATCAAAGAAGTATCTCAAAAGTATCGAGTCAAATATTTTTTAAAAAGAATTAAAAAATTATTGGATACTCTTTGGGTACGTATCGGGAAGTATCGGGTGCGTATCGGTATCGGATACGTATCCGACACGGGTACGTCTCCATTTTTGAAGTGTCGGGGATTTCATAGATACCAGCACTCCTACAATTTGCTACCCGCACCCTCACAACCTTTTTTCCCCAAAATATTAGTATTTCCCTTAGGGTATGTTTGGATAATTTAAAGAGAGCGGAACGGAACGGAACGAAATGAAGTGGAGTGGAACGGAGCGAAATGGAACAAAATTCCATTTCACTGTTTGAGAATTTTATGACGGAGCGGAATAAAATTCCCTTTCCATTGTTTGGAATGTCGACAGAATGGAAAGAGTAATAAATTTTTTATTCCATTTTTACCCTTACTTAAAAGCACTATTATGTAGAATTAATATATAAATGTCCCAGTGGTGTAAGTTGGAGCTAGGACATCTTTCAGTTGCTCCTAGATTTGAATTCGGAATGCGGCACTCTCATTCCCCATTTCCCCTATATGTGCAGGTCTCTTGAAAAAAAAAAGAATTAATATATAAACCAGCATTTTGACCCGTGCGATGCACGGGGCCAATGCTCTAGTTAACACAAAATTATCAGGATACCAAAATTTGTCGTTTAGATTACAATATGAAATAAGCTTTGAACAAATACAAAGAAATTAAAAGGACATTTTGAAATGCATCTTAAAGTGACCATTTGAACATGTGTGTTAAGGTCGGTATCTTGAGGAATTTTAAGATTAACTGAACCAGATCATTATAATACATAATTATTATAATACTAAAAATTTTCGCCTAAATTGCAATATGAAAGAAGCCTTGTTTAAATATAGACAAAAGAGGAACATTATTCAAATACAACAATACAATTTATAGGCATTGTCTTAAAGAGAAAATAGAAATAGCAAAAAGTCATAATCCATAAACATTAAAAAAGGAAAGTATAATCTAATGTTAATCAAAACTTTCAAAAGTTGAACCACAAACTGTCTCCAAAGTGATTTTTGAAGGAAGGACATCATGGTAGGCATCGTAAAAATTCTTGGAAAGCCTGATAAGTTCAATAAAGAATGAAGGAGTGATAATATCAATCACGACAAAGTATAAGCAAATTAGAAATCATTACACAAATTAAAGGGATAAAACATAATTCGGATACACATTACAAATCCAAACATAATTAAGAGTTCATACAAAACACAAGTTAAAAAATAATGTAACAAATAATATACAGTAAAAGTATGTAAAAAATAACATCCCTCTCATTCACTTTCCATAGCATAAAATACATTAACTAAATTTATAGTCAAATTAAATGCAAAATCGAGCTTGTTTCATTCTCCCCTCCCATAATTGTTCCTATAATTACAATTCCAAAGCACTTAAGAATATGGACAGGGCTCACATTCAAAACAACATGAGACAACTAAAACAATGTTAATGAGACCAAAATGAAGGTAAGGAAGAACAAAATGCTAAGTGAAGAAGGAAATTACCATCCTTGGATCAAAGTTCAAAATAAAATACCTAAATCTCATATCAAGATCTTTCACATATGGTCCAACCTCAACCAAATAAGTAAAATCCATTTTCTAAGCATAAAAAGTCAGCCATCATTCACATGACTAATTGGAAAATTAAAAGAAGAACACATATACATGCATCCCACATTGTAAACATTGGACATACCAACCAAATCTAGATATTTAAAGCTTGGCAAACATCCAGTCAGCTCATCCAAATCTTTTGCCCAAAATATAGGATTTAAAAAATCGATTTAAAAGATATATTTAAAGGAAGATCAAAACATGGATGAAGGAATTATTTTAAATTGACATATGAGAGACAAAAATGTAATCAAAAGATAGGCTTTATCAAACAATTAGATGAAGATTAACCCATAACAGCAATTTTTCCATTAATGATTGATAATCAAAAGAAGCATTACTTTAGGAGAAGTTTAGATAAAGCATCAATTAAAAAAATCATTAGTGGGAAGTTCATTCTTATTTCCTTCAACTGAGGTTTCCATGAAGCTGATTCACAGAAAAGAAAAGAAGAGTTAGACACAATACATAGTATAAATCAAAGGTTTAACCAATAATAGTTGATATGTGAATTTGCTAGTCAATAACCACCTCCTACAACGATTTACCCAAATCTAGAATCAAATGATTCCAAAATTTTATTGAGAATTATGTTGAAAGAAATGAATGGAAAGTATGGAAGTATAGTGGAAGAGAGATGCACAAAGAAAATGTGGAGTCAATAGAAAAAAATTGTTGAAATTATGCCCATGTAATTGGAATCCTATATACAATATAAGTCAAATACAAATTCAGAAAATCAATTAAATAGTGGCTGCCAAAATGACAAATGCTATAGTGGAACACAACATGGATTAAGTAAAGCATTTTGAAGTTCAAATACTAAGTCCAAATAAAAGGTGATATAGAAATGCTATCTTTGGAGATATTATCATAGGTATGAACTCATTATTAATACTTTTAAAATTATAATAAGTTTAGTAATGCACCATTGATTGGCATTTTGGCATGTTTGTAGTTATGAATCAGATATTTGGAAAGCTATGAATCAGATACCAAGTTAGGTAGACTATAATTTGCATCTCAGCCAATATAAAAATGAGAGTAGAGTAATGATAGACATGACAATAAACTATTATGAGAGAGCATTTATTCTCCACACTCACTTTCTTGTCAACTAATTAAACAGGCTTCCGAAAGTGAAAAGAGCATATCAATTAGAGCATAGTCTGGCCCATCAAAAGGATCACATACTAAAGTATTTCTGCAGGTCTCAACTTTATCTTCTTTCAAAAACTCTTTTAATCCATGATAAGTTACTTTCACATATTTGTGGCAGTCCATCTATAATACATCTAGTTGATCTTAACCTTCAAGATGTTGCCTCTCTTTTTGTCAAGAACCAAACCTCTAACCATGTAATTTGGATCAAAAGACCAACTCAGTAACTACAATAAAAACAAAGGTTCTTTTAGCCAAAATACTATACCACACATATTTCACATATTACATTAATCTCTATCAAGAACTCTTTCACCCCTGTCTTGTACTTCTTCAACTGAAGCACAATTAAAAATAAACAAAATTTATGAAACAAAATGAATGAGTAAATATGCATGAAATAAAATAAAATAATTAATTTATGTTTTGTCGAGCGGGTTCGGGGCGGGGACGGGCTGGGTATTGACATCCCCGAACCCAAACCCGTCCCCGGTCAAAGCGGGTTTTCCCCGTCAAACTCGGGGCGGGGTCGGGTGGGTACCTGCGGGTTCGGGTTATGTTGCCATGCCTAATATCAACCCGTGAATTAGCATACATCAAAACATGAATTAGCAAACCATACCGGTTCAACAGCTCCATAAGACATCATATAGTTGATTTCAATCATTATTCTATAAGACAGCTTGGGTTCAATCATTGTTGAGCCACAAGTTGCACCTTGGGTATAATCTCTATGAAAAAATTTAACAAATCATAACCATGCCTCAATCAGCTTCCCAAAAATAGCAAAAAAATAATTTACAAAAAACCTAAACCAATATCAAAATAGGAAAAAGATTGTAGAAAATGAAAAAGGATGATACATCATAAACATGCTTTAATGGCTTGTTTCTAAATCCAGCCCCCAAAAACATAAAAATCATCATCAAGAGGAACAAAAAATTAAAGAAAACAAGAGTTAATAAGAGTCAAGTTATAGAAAATACTCACGACAGCCACCCCTCATAGAGCCTCTAGTGGCATGGATAGATCGTTGCCGCAACCCAAAACACACAACACCGCCATCATAGGATAGATTGTTGCCGCAAAAAGGAACATTCTGATGACGGTTTGGGGTTAGACTTTAAATTTGTAAAAAACATCAATTTCATTAACCTAAAATAATAAAATTATCACAAACAATATGCTCTATAACATGAAGAATAAAGCCATAAAACAAAATACTCAAGTTACTCCTCCTCTCTAATAAAGATCTGTGCTCATGGCCCTAGCGTGTACACAAATAATGGGTGCCAAATTTAAGATTAAGGTTATTAGAGAAGCAACCCATGAGATTTGCTTTATAACTAAACGAAATTCAGTATAAGTTACTACTTTGCATTCAAAAATATATAATTGATAGTAACTTATAGTATTGGTTCAGATGAGTGGTTTGCTTGGAGACTAACATAGTGGCAAGTAGCCATCTTAGGGTGAGAGTCTAGTTGAATGGGTATATATAAATGTGAATTTATCTTAAAAGAAGTAATCTTTTTGGTCCCAAAGATGCAAGGCAATAAAACATGACTACAGAATCAATTGAAACCTAAAAAATCCAAAAACATGACAACCTAATCAATCAAAACCTAAAGAAAGCAATAAAACCCCAATTTTACCGGTGTATTCTCCTTGAAAGCAATACCAGGCTTGATAGGCCTTTGGTATGTGGGGTTGTGTTAGTTGGAAGTTAGTTTTGAGTTGTTATGTTTGTTAGGTTGTTAGGGAATAATTAAGTGGTTATTGTTAGTTGGGGGTTGTTATAATTGGGTTGGGTAGTTATTAGTTAGTTAGATCTTTTCCCTTCTACCCCCTTGTATTGGAAGCCTATAAATAAAGGCTTCCAGCCCCCCCTTCTTTGGAGATATATTTTGGCTTATTGTGTAGTTGTAGAAATTATCTGGATCCAGCCAGAAATTCTGCCAACTTATGCCGGGGGCCGGAGAGCCTTTTGTACTTTTGATTGTGTGGACAGACTAGGTGCCTATCAATTGATCTGTTACCTGCCGGATCTTTGAAGGAAACCAGTGATGTCGAAAGGACATCCTCCAAAGTTCGATGGCATAGGTGATGTCCACGAGTGGCTGATTCGATGCAAGCGATTTTTTGCAACGAATGAGTGGCTCGAAGAATATTGGAAAGTGTGAGGTACATGACTACATTTTTCTTTGAAGGAGAGGCAACATATTGGATGTATGGGGATTGGATGGATGGGAAGAGACCGACCAATTGGAAGTGGTATGAGTCGGCCAAGTGGGAGACAACTTGGGAGGAATTTGAAGAAGTGGTGATAAAGAGATTCCCACCAGATGAAGAAAGGGGTCTGAATCAAGAATTAGTAAAGGTGACCAACGAGCAAGGACAGTTAAATGGGAGTCTTAAGCAACTGACTGAGGAGTTGGGTGAAATCAAGAACCTCTTTCTTGAATCTAAAAAAGAGAAAGATGTTTCTGATGATGGAGTTAATTCTGCCAACAAAGACGTTGTGGACGAAAAGAACAAACCAGGGGCGATTGTTGAAAAGATGATAGAGGAACAGTCGCATGAATCGATTTCGTCGGAAGCACAACCGCCACCAAAACCGCCAGACTTGAGCACTCTCAAGAACGGCGAGGGGTGCAAGGAAAGGAGTGCGACGGGAAGAAGCAAGAAGTCCATGAGGGTGAGCCCAATGCATGCTCAACTCCATTTCATTTATTTTTGGTTAGCTTCAAGAAGCGCACAAATCAATATTGGGAAGCAGAAGTTGTTTCAGATGGCTACACCCCATAGAGCGAAGAAACAGTGTAAATGGAAGATTGAAGAAAGAGTGTAAATGCAAGGAAAACAGAAAACGGAAACACGTGGCGAAAATGGAAGGATTTTTTTGGGTAAACCCGGGTATCACCGCACGGACAGCCGTGACTAATCCCTCGTAGGTGCCTCGAAGGGCAGGACAGCTGGCCCAGAGTTTTAACGCCGCTCCATACCCAATGCAGGGATTGAACCCCATACCCAATGCGGGGATTGAACCCCCGACCCTTGGTTAAGGGAGAATCAGCCTCAACCGCTGAACCCCACGCTTTGGGTTAAAACGGAAGGATTTAGAAAGAAGAAGAAGAAGAGTGAATATTCAAAAAAAATAAAATCAAACAACCTAGAAGAAAAAAACACGTGTACCAAAATACCTGATATCCCCACCTTCATCTCTTCAGCGACGAAATCTGCCGACGCAAACATCCCCACCTTCATCCCTTCAACGACGAAATCTGCTGACGCCAACAAATCTGCTGCTCTCCGATTCTTCGCTGACACCACCATACCACCTTCGATTTCTTCCATTTCTTCGACGACTCTTGCATTCCCTGGCCGACCAAATCCTAGTTGGCAACAACAAATCAATGGCAGGCAACGAAGCCCACATGTCGGCGCTCCACTGGTGGGAAGTTGGCGGGGTTAGGCGGGAAGCTCGGCGAGCAAACGGAGCTGGAGGGCCACGTGGAGAAGACCCCAAGATGTAAATGTAGAGATACATTATATATATATATATATATATATATATATATATATATATATATATATATATATATATATATATATATATATTTGATTAGTTATATATATATATATATATTTATATTATATATAAATAATATAAATACAATATAGAAGACATATATTAAAATAAACAGATATAATAGTGAGTAAATATTATATTAATTCTAGCTGATAGAAAATTGAAGTATTATACTTTGTTGGCGTGAATGTCGTAAGTTTTCCCAACGTTTTTAATTTTTTTTTTCTTTTTTCGATAAGCTTTTTAATTTTCTTTTGTCTGCAAATAAATTGAATATATTCATTTTCTTCACGATTATTTTGTTATGTTTAAAATAGTCATTATTTTCGGTGCAAATAGGTAGTTACAACTTACAGGATCAACTTGTTTCTTGGTTTCGATATTTAACGTCATTGGCTGGAAAGCCATGGTACTGAAAGGGTTGCAGCAGTAGAAAATATTGATTATAGTGAATAGTGATGATTGAAGAAATAGATTAGAATTTAACAAACGGGGACAGAACAGTAATATCATAATTACAAGGACTCATTCCATCCCATACCTCCCAATTTGGAGGGGAACAAAAATTGAGGGTGAGTAATGGAATTGGATGGAATGGATTCCTTCACATTTTTTAATACCCAAACAATGGACCATTAATTCATTCCATTCCATTCCACTCGATTCCATATCATATCACCCAGTGTTATCAGACCCGGACCGGCCATCGACCCGGTCAAGGCATCGGGTCACTAGACCCGGGGTCGGACCGCGGGTCTCTAGTCGGACCGGCATGACCCGGTCTATATTAAATAAATTCAAAAAATTATAATATATACTAAGAAAGTATACATTTATTAATATAGAAATTTTATTATAATTTTATTTATAATTATACATTTACTAACATGTTTATTAGTGTTGAACTTGAATCAATTTGTCAAAAAAATGTGTGTTTAATCAAAACTATTAATGAAAGAATGTGCAAAAAAAATTAACATATCCGGAATTGATTATATTTAATGAATGCGGGATAGTATCAACAAATAATAGATAACTTAGTGGTTAAAAAGTTGAAATGTTGAATACTAGGGAGGGGGTTCGAACCCCACCCAAGCCTTTTTTGTGAAAACATGCAAAATTTATAAATGGTTCATCTTAAAAAAAAAAAAAAAAAGAAAAAAAAAACAGATCAACCGGTCCGACCCGGTTTTCACCGAATTTTCACCGGGCCAACTGCAGATCCGGTCCTGCACGCTGCCCGGCCCGGGAAGACCACCGGGTCCCGGTCCGACCGGCCGGTCCGGTCCGGTTCTGATAACTATGATATCACCAATCCAAACACACCCGTAAAGTCTTTTTTAATTTTTGTTACGAGCAAGAATGAATCGACAACAAAGAGAAAAAATGACACTTGCAATTAAATAATAAATTCAATAAATGTTATTATCTTTTTGTAAGTCTCTCTCTCCTACTTGACACAACAAGTACTTGAGAGGATCCTAACTCGCAACTAGCTGAGTGAGAGTGAAGGTTACCATCAGCTGAGAGGATCCTAATGTGTCTGATAAATCCATAGCAGACAGAAGGTTACCATCAGCTGTATGAAGCCTGGATGCCGGATACGATACGAGATACGACGCGATACGGATACGGGGATACGGGAAAATTTTGAAAATCAAGATACGACACGGCCGGGATACTTTAATAAAAAATTAAATTAAAATTTAAATATATAAAAACATAACAGAAAAAATAAAATAGAATATAAACACAAATAGAAAAAAACAAAGATCAAAAATTGAAATATTGCATTTTATAGATATGAAAAAAAAACTGTCTAAATAGATAAAAAAAATCACACAAAATATATGGATGAAAGGAAGAGGACAACCGACACACCTATGTATGAGTGACTAGTCATAAAAAGTAATGCTGGACAAGTAACTGAGACCACCCGAAATCGTATAATACGAATAGTCAGTGGCAGAAATAGATGACTTTTTATAGACTAAAATATTCATATTAGTACGTAATTGGGCAATAAAACATAAGCATATCACTAGTCAATATATATTCATCACATTGTAGAAATAAATAATTGTGATATTATCAAGTAGAGATAGTTACGTATATTTATCCCACTCATATCACAATGTATTATTTCTTCTATTGTTGTATTATGAAAAAACATATAATTTTGTCTTTTAGTTATTGAGGTATTAAAGTGTATCATATATGAGTGACAATCATGTGCTTAGTTGGTAAGAGGTATCGAAAAAGTATCTGAGAAGTATCCTTAGTTGGTAAGAAGTATCAAAGATGTATCTGAAAAGTATCGAGTCAAATATTTTTTAAAAATAATTAACAAATTATTAGATACTCTTTGAGTACGTATCGGGAAGTATCAAGTGCGTATCGGTATCGGATACGTATCCGACACGGGTACGTCTCTAATTTTGAAGTATCGGGGCTCATAGGTCGTATGTAGCCATATCTATTTAATAAAATAAAATAAAAAATTAAATATAAAAAAAAATTGGAATGTAAAAAAAAATAATTTTCTGGATTTATGTCTTATAAGGTAATTCCGGAATGGAGAAAAAAAATTCAGAATCATCCATTTTACATAAATCCGGAACACAGTTTTATAGTTCCGAATTTATCTTCTTTGGGTAATTCCGGAAATATAACGAATTTTTTTTTCCAGAAATAGCTTTTTGAGAGGTAATTCCGGGGATAGTAAAATTTTGGAGTTCTGGTAAAAATTTGGTCAAAATGAAATGGGTATTTTGGGGTTAAAACGAAAAATGGGGGTATATAAAAAACCGAGAGTGAACCGATAACTAACAGATACTAGATAGAGAGGATGTGTTTGTAATTAGGCTTAAATATATGTTTGGCCCCTGCAAATATGGTCATAATCCATTTAGGCCCCTGAAAAAAATTAAAATGGCCCTCGGAAATATCAAGCGTTTACAATTTAGCCCCTCGGTTAACTTTTCATCCAAAAAAACTGACGTGGCTAACAGAGATGACGTCAGCATAACATCATCAATGACGTCACTACCACGTGTCATCATCCTATTGGACATCATCAATCTATTGGCTGATGACGTGGCACCTGTTAGTGCCACGTGTCCATGATGACATGTGATGATGAGGTGGCGTGTTGGTGCCACTTGGCACATAGGCCTAATCAAATGATGACATGTGGCAGTGATGTCATTGACGATGTCAGGGGAGGGATCCTCTAACTTTTTGGAGGGAACTTCCCCCTAACTTTGTGTCTATTTCTCTCTTCTAATGCATTCTCTCTCATCTAAATTCCCTCCATTTCCCTCCATTTTTCTTTTCTCTCTCATAAAAAAAAGACTAAAGCTAGGAAAAGGTAGAGGTTGGGAAGTTAGAGGATCCATTTCCACGATGTCATGCTAACGTTATCTCCGTTAGTCACGTCAGTTTTTTTGGATGGAAAGTTAACTGAGAAGCTAAACTGTAAACGCTTAATATTTACAAGAGTCGTTTTAAATTTTTTTTTATAGGAAACTAAATAAATTCCGGTGATATTTGCAAAAATATATTTAAGACAAGTAATTATGAAAGATTCGAAGACTAATACATAAGCACTACAGCGTACCAAAATACTAGTTGTTTACCTTTCTAGCTCTATCGCTCTGCGTGACTGTGAGAGTCCCGAATCGCGTTCTCTCTTCATCTTGTGTCTCAGCAACTCTGCCCCTCTCCTCTCATTAGCAGCAGCAAACATTTGGGACTAGGTGAATTTGAATTAATGGGCATGCAAAGCAACCAAGAACATAAAACTTAGCGAGATAAGTAGTGAAGTTGATGGAACCCGAACTTAGTGGTGTTGGGCAAGGCCAAGTTAATTAAACCTATGATGAAAGTCAAGCAAAAGCTTCGTGAAGCCATAGATCTTCTGTTTGCTCGCGGCCCTGCATCTTTCGCTGACTACACTCGTCTCGTCCTTCACTGTGCTCAAGTCAATGACTTCAACCAAGGCAAGAGATTGCAGTCTCACATGGAGCTTCACCTTTTTCAACCCAAAGACTCCTTTGTTCACAACCAACTCCTCCATTTATATGCCAAATGTGGCAAGCTTTCAGATGCTCAACACCTGTTTGATAAAATGACTAGGAGGGATGTGTATTCTTGGAACGCTTTGCTTTCTGCTTATGCAAAGGTGAGTTTGGTTGAGGATTTGTATGCAGTCTTTGATCAGATGCCTTATCGTGATTCTGTTTCTTATAACACCTTGATTGCATGTTTTGCAAGTAATAGGCTTTCGGGAAGAGCATTGAAAATTCTAGTGAGAATGCAGGAAGATGGGTTTCAGCCTACACAGTACTCCTATGTGAATGCGTTGCAAGCATGTTCTCAGCTCTTGGATTTTAGGCTTGGGAAACAGATTCATGGGAGGATTGTTGTTGCTGATTTTGAGAAAAATGTTTTTGTTTGGAACGCTGTTACTGACATGTATGCCAAATGTGGTGATATAGATAGAGCACGTTGGTTGTTTGATGGAATGATTAATAAGAATGTTGTTTCATGGAATCTCATGATATCTGGGTATGTGAAAATGGGGAACCCTGATGAGTGCATTCATTTGTTTAATAAGATGCAATTATATGGTTTGAAACCTGACCAAGTTACGGTTTCTAATGTTCTTAATGCTTATTTTCAATTTGGGCGTGTTGATGATGCAAGGAAAATATTTAGTAAAATAGATAAAAAGGATGAGATTTGTTGGACTACAATGATAGTTGGTTATACACAAAGTGAAAGAGAGGAGGATGCTTTGATGTTGTTTAATGACATGCTTCGTGAAAATGTGAGACCTGACAGCTACACCATTTCAAGTGTGGTCAGCTCATGTGCCAAGCTAGCATCTTTGTATCACGGCCAGGCTGTTCATGGGAAAGTTATTCTCATGGGAGTTAATAGTAACATGCTTGTGTCGAGTGCGCTTGTTGATATGTACTGCAAGTGTGGAGTCCCTTTGGATGCTCTCCTAATTTTTGAAACCATGCCTAATAGGAATGTGATCACTTGGAATGCCATGATTCTGGGTTATGCACAAAATGGACAGGTTCGGGAGGCCTTGGCTCTGTATGAAAGAATGCTGCGAGAAAATTTCAAACCTGACAATATTAGTTTTGTTGGTGTCTTATCTGCCTGTATTAATGCTGATATGGTCGAAGAAGGACAAAAGTATTTCGATTCAATCAGTGAAAAAGGAATGACACCCACATTGGATCACTATGCTTGCATGGTCACTCTCCTTGGTCGATCAGGTAATATTGACAAAGCAGTGGATTTAATCAAAGGTATGCCTCATGAGCCGGATTACCAGATTTGGTCCACCTTACTATCTGTTTGTTCCAAGGATGACATAAAGATTGCAGAGTTGGCGGCTAATTATATCTTTCAATTGGATCCACATAATGCTGGACCTTATATCATGCTTTCCAACTTGTATGCTGCTTGTGGGAGATGGAAAGATGTAGCAGTTACAAGATCTCTCATGAACAGCAAAAATGTAAAGAAGTTTGCTGCATACAGTTGGGTTGAGGTTGAGAACGAAGTCCACAAATTTGTTTCTGGAGATCACAATCATCCAGAAATGGATAAAATATATGGTGAATTGAGCAGATTGATCTCAATATTGCAACAAATTGGGTATAATCCAAATACAAGCATTGTTCTGCATAATGTGAAGGAGGAAGAAAAATTTAGATCCATCTCTCACCACAGTGAGAAGCTTGCTCTTGCATTTGTTTTATTTAAAAAGCCCAATGCAGGTGCACCAATACGGATCATAAAGAATATACGTATCTGTGATGACTGTCATTTATTTATGAAGTTTGCGTCAATTACTATAGCACGATCAATCATTATAAGAGATTCAAACAGATTTCATCATTTCTTTGGTGGAAAGTGCTCTTGCAACGACCATTGGTAAAGTCTCAATGAGATGGCAATCTTATGTGCTTTATATGTCTCCAAAAGAGGGGTGCTAGCAATGTCATATGCACTTGAAATCCTGTCTAAGTTTTTGAAGCAAGGTGATAAGCCATGATACAGTTTGAGACTTAAAGGAATTGAGAAGGCCTGCAGCATGTGAATATTAGATTAGAAGAGCAGCAAGATTTGATGAAAATTTCAAGTAGCTTTGGATATTTGGGACAGGGTCAATGATGCGGGTAGTGCCTTGAATGAGAGTGTACAGAAAATCATTAAATGTATACAGCTTGCTGGGAAATTAAGCTTAAAATTTGTTTGCGACATATGCCATATGAAACACAATATATTAGCAGAGGCAATTACTTCCTTCTTAAGGTAAAATTATGATTATACATATTCAAAAGGCATTATATGTCTTTTTTAATAAAGAAAATATTTAGAAAGATTTAGATTGGTTTGTCAATTAGACATGATTCATAACAAGATAGTATGGAGTCATTTGATTTTTGTAGTTTATACCACCTAGTGGGAAAAGACTTTTGTTGTTGTAGTTGTAAGTTGTAATGTTTCGAAATACTCACTGTTAGATTGAACTTTACCTCTTTTATCATATGCTAAAAATATCTCTTTGGAAAGTTGCTGTAAATTGTAAGCACAGGCTGTGTCTATGGAAGAGTATCTTTTGAGAGAGGTCAGCCCCTAAATTGATCTCTGGACCTTGAGGGGTTAGTCTCTGCCTTCCGGGCAGGAGATGCCCTGAGTTCACACATAAAGTTCAGATTAGTTCTCAATGCAATTGCAATGAAGCTCTAAATACACAGGAGGGAGAAGCTGACAACTGTTTTCTGCTCTGGCTGCTCAATGTATAAGAAGAAATGTTTTGGGTTCCAATAATCTTGTTGACTGATTATTTAAATTTGCATATAATCTTTCTTACCTTTCAGAGTAGGTTATGTTAAACAGGTTCAACTAGTGGACTAGTTTTGTTTTAGGATTTTCAGGCTTGAAAATATAGCTCTTTTATTGATATGCTATCCGATTTTATGCACATGAAAGTTTGATTGAGTCCTCCGAAATTCAGAAATCCATGGCTGATGTCTCTGTTTCTTCTAGACTTCAAAATCCGTGGCTGATTGATGAATGGACACTTGCTAAATAAATTTGCCCTCAAAATCATAGTGGAGCAGTATACTTTCTGCCAGAGTAATTTTTTGTTGTAGCTTTCTGCTGGCTTTCACCCCCTCTTCTGAAATATCTTAAAGTTCTAAAATCACATTCAGGCAGCATTCTTTCTCTCCTTATAATTAAATCAAAATCTTTGTTGCATTTTCTCAAAATCAAAATCTGTGAAACCATTCTTGTTTACAAAAAGAAATTGCAATTTCACAAGTCTTTTTCTCTTCAAGTGCATTGTTCTCGATTTCCATGTACAGAGTCTTGATTATGTCTTTCTCTTCAAGTGCATTCTTGTTTCACTAAATGGTCTATGCCACAAAGTAGATTCCCTTACTGCATAATTAATCCATTGATAACTGAAGTGCATTCTTGTTTCACTAAATGGTCTATGCTACAAAGCTGATTCCTTTAGTGCATAATTAATTCATTTATAACTAATTGAACCAATTTGTAATAGGATGTTATAGTATTGCTGCCATTTAATTTATGTAGCCGACCTAATCTAATGGAAGAAGGCTTTTCTGTTGTGACTGTCCATGTTTGAAATACTATTGCAGTTGTGTTTTTTTGCTTGATTTCACTCCATATTGATCTGTGGATGGCACTGATTTTTTTACCTTTTGACGGCCCCCGCTTGCAGCAGACAGTTGTTACGGTCACTAGATCCAACGTTCGAGTGTAGTAATAATGCTTTTTTTCTTTCGATTTCATTAATTTTCTAATTCAACAGGAAGCTCGATTGAAATGTGAAATTTGGTATGGATGGCTTAACCCCAGATTTATGCAAATTTAAGGTCAAAGTAAACATCTTGGAATGGAGGTCTGCACTATATTGCGGATGGTATGATCAAGCACAGCCAGTTAAGATGGTCTTTTTGGATTCTTGCGGGTATACTCCTAGTTCATTTTGTTTGAAGTTACAGATTTTAATAGCTTTCTATTCCTTGGGATGGATGTTTTATAGCATTAATTTACCCCCCTGCTATTTTTGATAATCACCTCTAAAATAAATTTTGGTGTAGTGACGATTTGTTCTTAAAAATTTATACCAAAGATTCTTTGTTGCAAGCATGGCACTATTAATTGTCTTGAGTAATAATTAATACAAGCAAGCATACATGAGAGGTTCAGGATTCATGATGCAGGAGAAGTAATTGCTTCTGGCTTTATCATTTCATTTTGGTTTAATTTTATAACAAGGTCTCCGAATCTGATGTGGTTCCTCATTTCAGGCCAGTGGCAATGGTCTGATTGGATTTTGATAATTTATGGATGACATACTCACTGACCTTTTGAGACTGACAAGCTATATTAGTGACAGATTCTCAAAATTCATAGGTATGTTCTTGATTTTATCTCTACATGCTTGTTGCATATCATGATTGGATAGCTATATCATTTCCTCTCTAAAGAAGTTTCTTCATAAGATATAATGTAGCTACATTTTCCATGATGCTAATACTGCAGAGGATCTGGTACTTAGAGATGCTGCTAGGTACACAGAAGGTTATACCAGAAGCACATTTTTGCAAACTCCCCAAGTTGGAGGTGAAAGCCATGAAGTCTGTGAAAGAAGAGCCTTTAACAATAGTAATGAAAGAGCCTTTAACAATAGTAATGAACTGCTTGTAGATACGAGATCTATAATTACAACTTCCAGTTATGTTGTCTCTACAGTTGTTCCTTCATTTTTATTAAAAGGGTAATTACTTTTTCTCCTTCATGCTTGATTATACTTTAACCCTATGACGTTATATGAATTTAAATTTGAAGTACCTGATGCTCTGTCATTGAATTTTATATTACAGACAAAATGTCAAATTAGAAGAAGCTGAATGATGTATTTATTTCTTTTCTTGCTTTTAACTTCACAACCTTCACTTCAACTTTTGCAAGAGTTGTTCATTCTCTGTTAACACTTTGAAAATCAAAATTTCGCATTATATAAGTGCTATTGCATTGTCTTCATCTTTGTGCAGTTTGACACTACCATTACTTGGTCTGCAATATGCTTGGAGTTTGGGAATGGCGTCTTGCAGATATTCATGCTCATGCATTAGTAGTGTTCAAGTTCATAGTCATAGGTAAAACAAGTAGGTTTGTGTGAACATACAGATAGGAATAATTTCTTTTTTAAAAAATTAGATTACTTGTATCTGAGTTCACTTTATCCTTCTTAGTCTATTCACCATGATCCGCATCTTTTAGCTATGAAAATAGCTGTATAGATAATTTTTTGGTTATTGTTTTACTGAGTACTGATATAAAATGATAGTTGATAATTATTGGCATTTCTCAGAATTAAATCTCGTGTGTTGAAAACATTGCGTGGTTCTTCTGATGATATTGGGTGGTTGCAGATTCCTGATATGCCTCTAGTACAGGATGGAACTTCAAGATTCTTGGAATTACTTTCAGACATAAGGTCCCCTATTTTACTATAAGGTTTATATTGAATTGAACTGGGCTAAATATTTCTTTTTACGACTTTCACATTCCTTTTGAAGACCATGGTTTTCTTGCCAACTGTTTCATATGCCAAATTTGGTACTGTTGAACTTCAGATAGAACTTACTCCAATTTGATATTACTATATTTCTTACTTTCTGAGTTTCCTATTACCCAAGTTTTTGGGATTGCATGTTTTGTTTTTTCTTATCAGTAAATATTGCAGTTTTTGTCTTTTGAGTGAGAAGTATAATTTTAATATTTTCCATCCTAATCCCACAGCCAGTCTTTCATTTCTTGTTCATCATTTTTTGGAAAGTTTACATAAACCGTTTTTAGATTTTATTTTACAGGAATGGAAAGCACTCACTACCAAGTTCATTTGTTTATCTGTTAATTCCAGGTATGACAAAACCAGGTCATCTACCATGAGATTAATGTATATTTCCATTTTGTTATGATTAGAACTTACACATGTTGCAGGTCTCTTTAGCAGTCATGGACCCTTGTATTTTGTTGCCACTAAGGTTCTTTTCAAAAATGGGTCTAGCTTGCCATATTGCAAAAGTTCATAGTGAGGTAATTGATATTAATTTAATAAAATTAGTCAACCAATTTTAAGCAACAAACACCAAATTTTCCCACTAGGCGAGGTCGGCTATATTGATCAAATGATGAAGTCATATTTTGTCGCATATTATGTTGCGGAAAACCATCTTCTACAAGGAAAATTAGTCTGATAGTTATTTACTGTTTCCTTTCGAAGTTTGAATAGTTTTCTGTGCACAGATGTTCAAGTCTCTTTTTTCTTTCCACAATTCACCATAACAATGTATCCTTCTGGTATCTTACTTTCGAATATATATATATATATATATATATATATATATTTGATATTTGATTCTATTCTAAGGCATCAGTAGAACACAACGCCGTGGAACTCATGCTATATATTGAGGAAATCTACTGGGGTTCTGGCAAGCCTGTGATGCTACTGGGGCCATAGTAAGGGCGGTATTGATGCTGCAGCTGCATTGTCTATATATTGGTCCAACCTGAAGGACAAAGTTGCTGGGTTGGCAGTTGTACAGAGTCCCTATGGTGGCACACCCATAGCTTCTGATATTCTCCGTGAAGGCCAGATTGGTGACAAAGAAACCCGGAGGATCTTAGAACTTATAATATGCAAAATAACCAAGGTATCCATTTCCCATGCCTTCAAGTTTGTGGGTGGATTTGAGTGCACCAATTGTTATTTTATTTGTATCTAAAACTGATAGAAGAAAAGAAGACTGCTAAACTTTATGATCATACATGCACAATGAAATTTGATGCTTGTGCAGGAAGTTAGTTGACTATATTTCTCCCCTTCTAGGAGGAATATGGTGTTCCATTAGACTAAAAATCCCATATTGTTTAACACACTGAGGTGCCTTTTAACTAAGGACCAAATCTTAAATGCTCACCTGTGGGCCAAAATGAACAATACCTCTGAAAATGATGTCAAAACTTGATGTCGGAAGATATGGTATGAGCCAATCACTGATTGATTAAGGGGGTTTTCTTTCAACTTGATTATGGTTTTATATATAGGATGCTAGCCTACTATACAGATTTTTTGTTTCAAATCTTTTGCTGTTACACATAACCCAAATTCCACAAGGACAAGTCCCTTTCAATTCTTTCCCTTTTTGTTGTTAATTGTATGTCAGTTGTATGAATACGTTTAGGGTGACATACGTGCATTGGAGGATCTGACATACGAGAAGCGGAAGGAGTTCATCATGAGGCAGAAACTCCCCCTAGATATTCCTCTAATCTCATTCCATTCTGAAGCAAGCATAGCTCCTAGTGTTCTTGCAACAATGACACAGATAGCTCATGCAGAACTTCCTCGGCTCGTTCTACCAAAGCTTGAGGCTCGCCAAGTTCCTGTAATGATTCCTATATCTGCTGCAATGGCTATTTATATCTGCTGCAATGGCTATTTGTGCTCTCCACCTGAGGCTGAGATATGGAGAAAAGAGTGACGGTCTAGTGACATGCCGTGATGCTGAAGTTCCAGGATCAGTTGTTGTGAGGCCTAAATCCAAGTGAACCTGACGCTCTTGAAATGTGTGAAGCTCTATTGACTTTTGTTGTAGAGCTTGGTGAGACAAAAAAGAGAGGTGAAGCAAGTCTTATAATATATATATATATATATATATATATATATATATATATATATATATGCTTCAATGTGTTTTTTTGTTGGGTCGTCAAATCACATGGTTGCTCGTGTATTGAGTTTTCTTTGGTTGCTTAGTTTGAGATACAGGCACTTAAATTTCTGCAAGCCATGTTTCAGTATTACCAAAATCAAAACGACATTATCAACTAATATTTTCAATATATTATTATCAACTATTTTAAATCGAAAATTCCAACAACATCATTTGATTTACTAGAAGAAAATTGAAAAGAAATCACCAAAATCAAAATGACATTAGCGGTGTAGAGGATTCCATTACCCTACAGAAGGGTTCCAAAACTGTCGAGTATGGGTGGCACCTGAATTTCACGTGAATGAGATGAGATAGTGAGTTTTGAGTGCATGTTTGATTTTTATTTTTTTTATAAGCAAATAATGGAATTAAGGGGGGAGTACCAAGGGAGTGATAGAGATGCATTTGAGACATTTGATCTAACAGAATTGGAAATGTATATGCGACCATTTGAACTTAGACACTTAAAACCTTTGTGATGGGGTGAAGGGCCTAGATTGATGCATTCTTGGCTTTGGAATTGAAACTTGTTTTTGTTGTATGGTGTAAGGAGTGGAAAACAGATGCAACCAAAGGACCTTAGGCTTGAGTAATCCGGGACAGACTTATGTAAAGCTTGGTAGGGTGAGATGAATGTAGGGAGAGCTGATGTGGGGAGTCTATTGATGAGATGCACAGCTGTGGTGAAGCTGTGGTCCCAATAGGTCACTGGCATTGAAGCATGAGCTAATAAAGTTAACCCCATTTCAGTGATTTGTCTGTGTTTGCATTCTACAGTTTCATTTTGGTGGGAAGTATAGGGGCAAGTGAATCTATGTTGAATGCCTAGGGTGGTTAGGTGTTTAGTGAAAGGTAAAAACTCTCCCCCTGAATCTGACTAAATAGATTTGATGGTTGTGTTGTATTGTGTTTGCACTAGACTATGGAACTGGTTAAAAGCTGTTATACCATCTGATTTGTGGCGAAGAAGGTACAACCAAGTATATTTGGTACAAGCATCAACAAAGGCAATATAATATAAGTAACCACAACTAGACGGGGAGGGTGAGGGCCCCCATAAATCAGCTTGTATAAGTTCAAATGGTGTGTGATATTGTGTAGTGGAGGGTGGTGAGTGAATTCTGTGAGCTTTACCAACAACACAAGACTTACACAATTTTAATGTATTACTATTAATGGATGAAGATGCATTACATTGTTTAAGAATAGATTGTATAGCACGACTATTTGTGTGACCTAGCCTATGGTGCCAGACAGAGTAACTATTAATGTTGCTAGTGGTAGTAGTAGTAGGTGATATAGGGCTCACAAAACCTGGAGATGGAGATACATTGACAGTTAAGGCAGCTGGGACAATGGGTTGAGTAACAGCAGCTAGGGAAGGCGTGAAATAGAGACCATCGGCACCTCTATGGCCACGGAGAAGAACTTCTTTAGATACCTGGGATTTGACAAGACAAGTAAAGGGGTGAAACTCAAAGAAGACGTCATTATCTAAAGTGAATTGTCTTACTGAAATGAGATTACGAGTTAGAGTGGGAACAAGGATAAGATTCTTAAGTTTAAATGTTAAATTAGGATTATGTGTGGAGTATAAGGTAGCTTGGCCAACAACTTCAATGGTGACAGGGTGACCATTCCCCATGTAAACTTGTTTATTACCTTTGTAAGGTACACTAGCATGTAGTGCTTGTGATTGCAATGTGAAGTTGTGTGAAGCACAAGTGTCTGCAAACCAACCTGGAGCTACATCTAGTGGCAAGGTGAAGGTTTCGGCAGCAGTGGTATCAAATGAAGTGTAGGCAGCTAGGGCTTGAGGATGGACATCATCAATGATAGATGGAGCAGCTTGTTGTGATGGTTGATTGGATTGCTGAGCATTCTGAGTAGGAGCTTCAATGCGAGCAGGTTCCTGTGGAACAAAATTCTCATCATAACGATACTAGCAGTTACGAGCAATGTGTCCAGGCTTGTTACAAACTTGACAGATAGGGCGATTTGCTGGAGGAGGTCCACGACCACGCCCGCGGCCACGTCCACGGCCAAAATGACCTCTGCCGAAGCGACCACCAGAGTGTGCACCACGAGCAGCAGTATGCACTAGATTCACAGATACAGCAGGTGATGCAAGATCTTGACGAAACTTGTCAAGTTGCGCTTCCTGAACAAGGAGTAATGATTCCAATTCTGTAAGATCCAAGCTATCAGGCTTCGAAAAGGCAAATAGAATTAGGGAATTGTATTCCTCCGGCAAGCCATTAAGAGCAACACCAACGAGATCGAGATCAGAAACACGATCGCCACTCGCGGCAAGTGAACTGGCTAGGGCACGAATTCGAGAGATGAATTCGTTAACACTGCGATTGCCTTTCTTAGTGTTCTTCAATTCAACACGCAACTGACGAGTTTTGCCATGAAGATGTGCGTTATAATGTTTGTGAATCGTCTCCCATACTTGATACGCATGACGATAATCCAGAACTCGAGGAAGCATCGCATCGGAGATCGTTGATAGAAGCCAAGTATAGAGCACTTGGTCTTTGTTGTGGTTTTTTCAACATATGTGCAAGTATACACAGTCACACAAGTAATACAGTAGAAAATACAAGTCGAACTCACATGAATTGTCTTTAATTTTTAGTTGTCAAGACTTAGCAAATCAGTGAGGAAGATAAAAACACAATTTGTTAATAAGAAAATAAAGGATTAAGTTGCAAAGGATAAAAAGGGAAATTATATGATGAAGACTAGTTGGATTACTTTTCACAAAGTAACTTCTCTTCTGTGTTAGTGCTATAACGCTGGATGCTATAGCATTGAGTGCTGTAACATATGCGGCGTGCCTTTCGGTCACTTTCGCCAAGGTTTCGTTACGAGATCTTATGTCTAAGCTTCAAGTAAGTTCACCTCTGTATAATAAAGAACCCACAGTATCCATTCTATGAACTAAGCCTTCCTATGTCTAGGTTTGGGCAAGGATTCTTCTAAGTGTCCTTAAAACAACCACTCATTCACATCAATCTTTGAGATCGAATCATGAACCATGTATGAACCCATGAATCTACCCATTTTAGTTGGCCAATCCCAAAACAGGTTTGAAAGAATTAAAACACAAAGATCAAAATGCATACATCACAACATTATATTACTAACACTTAAAGATTCATTACAAAGCTTAAGCAATTCAACTAAAAGATGTTTAGCTCATGTTAAACATTATCAACAACTTACAAACAGTGGAGTTCATATCACCAAGACAGAAAATAGAAGAAGAATGTGCAGAAGATACACTCCTCCAACTCTTACGCATGAACTGGTGTGCTGACAGTGCTATAGCATGAACAGACACGATCTTCTAGTGGATTTCTATGGTGGATATTCAATGGAACTAAGAGGACAGCTTATCACTGTATTTTTCCTCAAGAACTAGAGAAATTTCGTGCTGGAAGTTGATGATGAAGTGAAAAAGTGAAGCTTCCTTTTATAGAGTGGTTTTCCCTCCTTTTCTGCATCAAAATCAAGAACAGCAAAATCCACAGGAAAAATAAATTTGTCAACTTTAATGAGTACATCCTCTATTATCCCCTTAGGATAGGCTATGGACCTATCTGCTAACTGAAGACTAAGAGTTGTGGGCCTCACAATACCAATACCAAGCTGTTTAAATATGGATTTGGGCATCAAATTGATGCTTGCCCCCAAATCACATAGTGCACGACCAGAATAAGATTTACCCATAGAAAATGGTATTGTGAAACTGCCAGGATCCTTCAATTTCCTTGGGATATTGTTTTGCATGATCATGGTGCACTCTCCAGTCATTGCTACTGTCTCAAACTCTCCTAATCTCTTCCTCTTGGTGAGCACTTCCTTCATAAATTTTGCATAATTGGGAATTTGTTGAAGTGCTTTCAGCAAGGGAACATTGATGTGGAGTTGTTTCAGCACATCCAAAAATTTACCAAATTGCTTGTTCTCATGAGCCTGCTTCAACCTTTGTGGAAAAGGATGGGGAGAGTATTCTGGAGGAACAAGCTTAGGTGGTGGCACATATGCAGGATCAAACGCTATAGCAGTGGGTGCTATAGCTTCAGAAGTATTTTTTTTCTTTTTCACTTTTTTCATTTTTTTCTTTTTCTTCTCTGCCTTCACCTGTTACGGTAGATGGCCCTTGCAAATCCTTCCCACTCCTCAATGAAATAGCCTTGACCTCCTCTTTCCCCTGGGTATATGAAGTTGATGCCTCCGTTGTTGAGGGCAAGGCTCCACTAGGCCTGAGTTAGAGCAGTAGCAATCTGCCCTACTTGATTCTCAAGGTTCCTGATAGCAGCTCCATGAAATTGAATTGATGCCTTGGTGTCATTCATGAAGGTTTTGGTGTCCTTCACGAATTCCTTCAGTAAGGTCTCCATGGAGTTGTCAATAGTTTGGGCATTCTGCCTTTGTTGTTGCTGAGTAGGGAATCCTGGTGGTGCATTAGATGCTGCAGCATTAGATGAACTTGCAGCATTATTGCTCCATCTAAAATTGGGATCGTTTTTCCACCCAGGATTGTAGGAATTTGAATAGGGGTCATTATTTTTATTGTATCCCATATAGTTCACAGATATAGGGTTGCTTGGGCATTCTTCATAAAGGTGCCCTCCTCCACAATAGACACAACTGGTTTCACCAGGAGAGGCTTGTTCAACTACAGCAGCAGCTTCTGTTGATTCTGTGTTCTGAGGAGATGCTATAGCATTAGTTGCTATAGCGTTGGCTGTGGTGAGGTTTCTGACCATGCTGGTGAGTGATGCCACTTGAGCTGTTAGCTTTGTCACCTCACTGACTTCATGTACTCCAGCTCTCTTTTGAGGAGTGGCTCTACCTGTAGGCCAAGAATAACTATTTGCTGCTGTGTCATCAATGAGATCACAAGCATCATTGTAAGATGATTTTAGCAAAATTCCTCCTGAGGAAGCATCAAGCATCAATCTGGTCTGTGGCTCCAATCCATTGTAAAATGTTTCCATTTGGATAATGACAGGTAGGCCATGGTGAGGACATTTTCTTAACAGCTCTTTGTATCTTTCCCATGCTTCATACAATGATTCATTATCAAGTTGTTTGAATGAAGTAATTTCATTTCTCAGTTTTGCATTTTTGCTAGGTGGGAAATATTTTGCCAAATTTTTTTCTGCTAATTCATTTCAAGTATGGGTTGAATTAGGTTCTAATGAGTTTAGCCAAGCTTTTGCCCTATCTTTTAAAGAATAAGGAAAAAATTTGAATCTAAAGGCATCATTAGAAACTCCAGGAAAAGTGAAATTATTACATACTTCCAAAAATTGTTTTAAATGTGGATCCTCATTTATAGTTCCACCAAACTGACCAATTGTTTGAAGCATTTGAACCATCATTGGTTTAAATTCAAAATGAGCTGTATTAAGTTGAGGTCTCACTATGCTAGTTTGCATGGCTTGAGGGTTAAAAATAGCATAATCTCTCATTGTCCTGTCCCTATCATTAACCATACATTCTGGTCCAATCTGAATGAATTGTTGCCCGTACCAATCTTCTGGATCATGAAGAGGTTCTGAATAATCAATGACTGGTCCTCTCTGTGTAAAAGCAGGTATTTCAGTGTAAGTACCATGTTGGGTTCCACCATGTTGGGAACCTCTACCTCTGCCACCTCTTCCTCCTCTTTGGGAACTTCTGCTAGAGTTTTGTTCGGACATGGATGCTCTCTGTTGTAACCATTGTTGCCTTCGCAAAGCTCTGAATCTCCTCTCTATTTCAGGATCAAATTGAAATTCTAGTGAATTGAGCTTGTGCATATGCTATAGCATCCTATGCTGTAGCATAAAAAACAAACACCAGAGTAAAAGCTACACTAATATACTAAGAACTTCAACAGTAAAATTAATTACAATCCCCGGCAACGGCGCCAAAAACTTGTTGTGGTTTTTTCAACAGATGTACAAGTATACGCAGTCACACAAGTAATACAGTAGAAAATACAAGTCGAACCCACATGGATTGTCTTTAATTTTTAGTTGTCAAGACTTAGCAAATCAGTGAGGAAGATAAAAACACAATTTGTTAACAAGAAAATAAAGGATTAAGTTGCAAAGGATAAAAAGGGAAATTATATGATGAAGACTAGTTGGATTACTTTTCACTAAGTAACTTCTCTTCTGTGTTAGTGCTATAACGCTGGATGCTATAGCATTGAGTGTTGTAGCATATGTGGCGTACCTTTCGGTCACTTCCGCCAAAGTTTCGTTACGAGATCTTATGTCTAAGCTTCAAGTAAGTTCACCTCTGTATAATAAAGAACCCACAGTATCCACTCTATGAACTAAGCCCTCCTATGTCTAGGTTTGGGCAAGGATTGTTTTAAGTGTCCTTAAAACAACCAATCATTCACATCAATCTTTGAGATCGAATCATGAACCATGTATGAACCCATGAATCTACCTATTTTAGTTGGCCAATCCCAAAACAGGTTTGAAAGAATTAAAACACAAATATCAAAATGCATACATCACAATATTATATTACTAACACTTAAAGATTAATTACAAAGCTTAAGCAATCCAACTAAAAGATGTTTAGCTCCTGTTAAACATTATCAACAACTTACAAACAGTGGAGTTCATATCACCAAGACAGAAAATAGAAGAAGAATGTGCAAAAGATACACTCCTCCAACTCCTACGCATGAACTGGTGTGCTGACAGTGCTATAGCATGAACAGACATGATCTTTTAGCGGATTTCTATGGTGGATCTTCAATGGAACTAAGAGGAAAGCTTATCACTGTATTTTTCCTCAAGAACCAGAGAAATTTCGTGCTGGAAGTTGATGATGAAGTGCAGAAGCGAAGCTTCCTTTTATAGAGTGGTTTTCCCTCCTTTTTGCAAATCTAGGAGACATGTGGGTCCCTTCCTCACCAACTAAAGAAAGTGGTCAAGTCACAAGTAGACAAGTGGCCATGAGCAAGTGGGATGAGGGTGGTTGCATCAGCATAGCTTCTGCCACTAGGGAGGAGCTGATTGGACTGAGTTTGGATATGTTTCAGATTTGCTTTTTGCTTTTGACTCCAAGTGGACCCCACTGCGTGCATGGTGGTATAGCACCTGATGCTGTAGCACTCAAACTGAAACATTAGAGACTTCACAAGGGCACCAATTGTGCCAAATTAATTCATTTCAGTCCTTGATTCCTTTTTCCTTAAATTAACACATATATTCACATAATTCCTAGCCTAAGCATGCAAACTCACAATGATTTAGGAATAGAAATGCTTAGATAACTATACTAATGGAGAGTTATCAGTCTTGCACGATCCGCCGATCGTAAGCCGCAGAGACTTTGTTCTGTTCACGATCGGCGGTGGAATGGAACTGATTAGGGATTTCCAGAGTGACGAGAAGCCCGTGAAGGTGGTGCGTTGCAATCACACCTTCCACCTGTTGATTCCAGATTAGAAAGTTCTTCTCATGAAGTTTGATGCTGAGTTTCGGACCTGTAACGAAGTTTGAAGCATTCACATGGTGATTTTGTTGGAAGATTGAAGGCGATTCAGATCGCGGTGGAGTTACAGCAACTGATTCCTCAGAAGGTGTTGCCATGGAAGAAGCGACGAAGATGCAGTTAGCAACATACGGTGCAGAAACGGAACAGAGAAGAAGAGAAAGCCTCAGGGATCGGTGGCGCGATTGATTCCATGATAGAGATGCATTTGAGACATTTGATCTAACAGAATTGGAAATATACTGCACAGTGATAACAGATTCACCTGTAGTTACATTTGTACTATGCACAGTGTGACTTTTTACAATTCTACTAGATGTACACTTATAACACTCTATGTTATCTATTAGGGAGTGCATGTTTGATTTGATTTTGGGTAAGTTAAAACTGATTTTAGAGTATGTTTGGATCCGTGGTGGGAATTAGGGGTGTGCATAAAAAATGGTTAACCACACCACACCGAAAAATAAACAAACCTAATTAAATGGTTTATGAATCAGTCCAAATATTTAAGAGTTCAGTTACCCAAACTTGATAAAAAAAACCAGTTTTACTTTTTAAGCCATATTCCAAGAGGTCAGTTGCCTTAAACACAGTGAATCAGGTTAGACTTAAACACACGGTGAATCAAGTTAGTTCACTGCATCAGTTTTTGGTCTTAGATTTCCATCAATTTTCAGTTTTATCAGTGACAAGTTTAATCCAGTACAATATCTTATAAGATTTTTGGTTTTTGTACAGCTTTGATTCAGTCAAAACTTCTGTATTGATATTGTTTTGTTGATTAAAATTCTTGGAATTGCAGCCTACATATATAAGTTTGCCATCTCTTTTCAATTTTCTTAAACTTGAAAATTCTCAGCATAATTCTTTATTTCAAATTTTCAAGTGAAAATGTATAACTTAAATATTATATGCAAATCCTAACCTGCATCTTCAATCTAAGACTGCCTAAATTGTTTGTGAGTAAAGCTTAAACCTCATACTCCTGATATTTGACATTTTATATGAAGCCATTGCTGCAGAACATAATCTCATTTTCTTTCTCTAGCCTATTTCTCATACAGCTTTGTTTCTGATGTGTAATCTCATGGTCTATTCTTCATGATCCATTTTTGCGTATCATTTATTTTCTCTTTACACTAATCATAATATCCTTCCCTAGGTTAACAATGTACTACTGAACTGGTGAACTTTGATATAATTAGTGGATGTGTAGGTAAAGTGATTAAGGCATTCATATGAAAATTAGAGAATATAGTTATCTAATAAAACCAGTACGTCTCCCTTAAATGCTTATTTGCAAACTAATCTAGCCTAATGATGAATTTCTGAAAAATATGAAATGATGACACCAATACTGTATAAAAGAAAGTTTGACCATGTCTGTATATTGATTGTAGAAATTAAAAGATGAACACAAGGATAAAATGCTCAAAGAATTCCAATAAGTAATAGCACCAATACAAGGAATTTGAGCAATACATTGCAACAAGGAAATCCGGTTTTCAAATGTTTTTATCCAAAAACCTGTTTTAAAACAGTATTCAAGCAAATCTGGAACAACCGGTTCAGCAAAGGAAATTCGGTTTTAAAACGATTCTGGCACAAAAACTGGTTTAAAATTACAAATTGATTTTGAACCGGTTTAAAACAGAACTAGAACCAGAACCAATTTGAGGGAAAACCAGTTTTTCGAAAATGGTTTTACAAACTGAACTGAACCACATATATGGTTCAGTTTGGTGCAGTTTTTGCACCGTACACACCCCTAGTGGGAATGGTCAAAAATCACGACAAATAAACGATGGTAAAAGATTGAAAAAAATTGAACTTTTGCCATAGTTGTACTTTTACTAGTGGTATAATTATTCTTGTATTTCACTTTTATAAACAACTTTACTTTGGAAATATATATTTTGTTTTTGCCTTTTAAAGAGGAAATATTACAGATTGTTAGAATAGTGATTTTTTTAAATAATTTTTATACTATTTTTGTTTTTTTATAAATGAATATTTGGCATTTGAGAATTGACGGGGAAACATTGCCTATAATTATTTAATTTAGTTTCCTGTATGCAATCTTGATGGAAACATTATCTGTTATTAGTATAATTATTATTTATATTTTGTCTTTGTTTATGTTTTTATTTCTAACAAATGAATATTTTGAAGAATATAAATATAAAGTGACAATAACAGATATAAGTTATAGCATATTAATCACATAGTATAGAATAGAATAGAATTGTGTACTTGAGATGTCAACGTGAACAGATTAATTAAGGAGAAGAGCATGAGAACGAACTACTCTCATTGCCCTCTTATTGAGAATCAGGAATCTGTTGTAACTGAAAATTGAACTAATTTCATTTCTATGATTGAATGAATACAAAGAGAAGAATCTAAGTAACTAACTACTAGATCGATAGGAACTAATTACAACAAGTTGACTAACTGAAATATTTTAGCTTAACTATAACTAGGGTCAACTATTAACTGTAGTGGGTTAGGTTAACTATGGATAGTTTAATATCCCCCCCCCCCCCTCCTCAAGATGGAGTGTACAGGTTAAGCAGACCTATCTTGGAAGTGAGATCTTGGAAAAGTGGTCTAGGGAGAGCCTTAGTGAGAGTGTCTGCAAGTTGTTCCTTGGACTGATCAGCTGAGAATGAACCTGCTCACAGACAAAATGACAGTCAATATCAAGAGCAGTCTAAGGGCTTCATCTCAACTAGAACGCTCTAAGGAAATCCCACCTGTTAATTCGGATGCAATTAAATTGGCGCCAGCCGTACTTTATTCAAAACCAGCTGCCCGAATTCTGTAAATGAAGGCCGGACACCGATTTTGGAAAGCATCACTGAATAGACATAAAAATCGAATCTTTTTGGAGTGCAGTGGAAGACACGTTCATCAGATGGGACACCTTGGATTATCCAATGCTCACCTTGCCTATTGCCAAGATGGGTTTTATGCTTTTCTAGATCGAGAGACTGAGGGGTGAGCGTGCTAGGCATACTATGGGCCTCTTCACAAATCCAACTGTAATCAACAAGGGGACGATCTTCTATCTCGGCATCGTGATGAGGACATGGAACGCCAAGATGCCCTTCAAAGCTTAGGAGGTCCAATGACTAGGGCAAGGGCAAGGAGAATCCAAGAGAGTTTAGTGCAATTCATAACCAAGGCAATGTTAAATGAGGGCAAAAATGTAATTGCACCAAAAACCATGCTTGTCATACAAGCTATGGAGGAGGCGTAAGTTGCATGACCAAAAAGGCATCCAAGTCATTTTATTTTAATTGAATAAAATTGCATGTGACCAACTGATAT
Organism: Astragalus membranaceus; assembly: GCA_039519185.1. Taxonomy (NCBI): domain Eukaryota; kingdom Viridiplantae; phylum Streptophyta; class Magnoliopsida; order Fabales; family Fabaceae; genus Astragalus; species Astragalus membranaceus. Next base: position 161,007,876 of record CM076850.1, read on the forward strand.
TTGGAAACAATACACTTCAAGTGGTGTAGTGAGTCACTTATTCCACATGTGATGATGGAGTCAATAATTGTTGCAATCAAAGTAAGACAATCATGACAATCAAAGCCAATGAATTACAAGACAAATGGATAAATACAATCAAATGAAGACATTCATGACAACCAAAGCCAAAGAGTTACAAGACAAATGAATAAATGCTACAACACCTCATTATTGGCACATTATGGAGTGTAATTCCCATTAAGTTGTGTTTGTGTAACCTTTCCTAGTCTTGAATTGTTTGTAATTGATTTTTATCACACTAGCTTAGGATTCCTCAAAATCTGAATGACTAAGCCTAGGATCCTTGTAATTTCGAAATTAGCGTTATGTCTTCCATATTTGTAACAACAAGCACCTTTCTTATTGCAAATAGGAGGTATAAGAGTCAATGAAAAGTTAACAAATATTTTATCCATATTTTGAGTTCATATGAAGTAACAAAACTCACTCAAATGGGCGAAAATAGCAACCTTGCTAGGGTTTGGGAAGAAGGCATCGTTGATCCTTGATCTGACCCGTTTCTCTTCCCAGCCGGTTCTCTCCAGAATCCTTGCTAATCGTCAGGCTTCCTGGAGTTGTTCTGCTCGTAGGTCTCGCTGTTAAGGCTTCGGTAATCCTTGATACGCGTTCAATCGAGATTGAAGGATTCGTTAGGCTTCCTCTCGCTGTTATTGTTAGGTCTCGCTGTTATCGAAGATTGAAGGTTTCCTTGATAATCAATCGTCTGGCTTCGGTGATCGTTAGATTGAAGGTTTCCTTGATAAGTGTTCAATTGAAGGTACGTGTTTCATTTGTATACGTGTTCTGGGTTGCATTATACGTGTGCAGATTGAAGGTTTAATTATCCTGGTTATTGGTTCGGTGCATATACTATATTTTTTATTGTGAAAGCTGGTATCTACTGTGGCCTGGAACTGTGTGCGTATGTTTTTTCGGAGTTGCTGATCAGAATGGATTTCTATCCATGGCCATGCTCGATCGATACGGCACCGGCAGCAGCGCCTCGGGTTCAGCCTCAGCCGGTATTCGCATCAAAATCCTTTGCTGCAGCGTTCACAAACTCATGCGTAATTCCTCCAAGTCAGTTGCCCAAGCCTTGCATCAAAGGCGATGCAGTCACTATTAAGATTACTGAAACTGAATATCAAGAAGGTGTCAAAGAATGCAATAATGTATTGCATGGCCGCCTTACTCTGTCTAAAGGGGACTCTCCTCTAAAAATTAATGATCTCAGAGCAAAACTTTTGCAAGAATGGAAATCCATAGGCGCTCGGAAAATGGTCTCCTTGGGAAAGGGATACTATGAATTTTGTTTCCAATCTTTTGAGGAGATGAGAAGCCTTCAAGGGGTCTTGGTCGTTGCATCCGGGATTTTTACGGCTATTTGCATGGACGCCGGATTTTGACCCAAACAGGATCCGATACACCAATGTTCAATGCTGGGTGCGTATACATGGACTGGCACGTGAATACTGGCGTCCAATCACTCTTTTTGAGATTGCCGGTGCAATCGGGGGTCCTATTGCTTTGGATGATGCTACAAAGAAACGTACTTTTGGCCACTTTGCAAGAGTGCTTGTTGATATTGATCTGAATGGAGATCTTCCTGAGCGTATTATGGTTGAGCGTGAAGGCTACGCATTTTATGTGGAAGTTGTTTATGAAAGGTTGCCACAGTTCTGCTCTTATTGTCATATTATTGGACACAATTTTTCTAATTGTAAGCAGGCTCATAGTAAACAGGAGCCACGTGTGCAGCCCCCACTCAATAGGCAAGTTTGGGAGCCAAGGAGAAAAAATGTAGTTGATGACATTACTGTTCGTGACATGCACGTGCCTGACGCAGAGAAAGAACATCAGGTCAAAGGTAAGGTTACAACTAATGATACTGTTGTTATTGCTAACACTATTGATAATGGTGCAGGCAAAGATATCCAAAAGGACAATGGAGCTGGTATCGAAGCCACTGAGAGTGTGGGAAAAGATCGTCCCAGAGATCTCATTTCTATTGAAGAGATCATTATCCCTAATTAGTTTGGTGGCCCTAACAATATCCCTCATGATGATATTAATCCACTGCTTGGATTTATTTCTAATCATTTTGAAACAGGATCCCCAAGTGGTAGAGATCCAGCAATAACGACCCCTGATCAAGTTTTAGCAGGTGACTCGGAAATGGAAGCAACCTTTGAGGTCGATAGAAACCGAGTCCAAGTGGTTGCGGACCAAGAAGCTGCTCAAGTTGTGATAGATGATTTGAACATTCTTAAGCAGCCTTGGGCTGATGTTGTTGAGGAAGATGATAACTTGGAGAAAGATAATGGCCAGAATGATGAGGGATCGGAATTTGAAATAGTTCGTACCAAGTCTCAAAAGAAAAAACAAAAACAGCGCCAAAAGAAAGCTGTTACCCCAATTACAACCCGTTCTAGGGCAGGATCTCAAAGTCTTGCTCAATGAAATGCTTATATTGGAATACAAGGGGCCTGGCTAATCCCCCCACAAGATTAGCTCTTAAACAGCTTTGTTCATCTAATAAGCCTGATTTCGTTTTTATCTCTGAGCCTTGGTGTTCTCTTGATGATTTCCTGCGCAGGTATTGGTCTCGCCTTGGTTTGAAAGTCTTTGCTATTAATGACAGGAATAATTTAACACCTAATATTTGGTGTCTCTGTACGGACAATTTAAATCCTACTGTTATCGCTTGCTCAGATCAGCAAGTCTCTTTTACAGTGGAGGTCAATAATGATACAGTAGGTCTTTCTGCAATCTATGCTTCTTGTAACTATCTGGGCAGGAGATCTCTTTGGCAGGATCTTTCTCTTCTTCAGCAAACTTATAAAATCCCTTGGTGCTTTATTGGGGATTGGAATGCTGTTCTGGGCAGCCATGAATATAGAGGTAGTGGAACCCCCTCTAAAGCAGCCTGTGAAGACTTTCAGAACTGGACCAACTTGAATAGCTTGATTCATCTGCCAACTAGGGGTGTTCAGTACACTTGGTCTAATGGTCGTAAAGGCCGGGCTTTCACGGAGAAAAGGCTTGATCGAGCAATTTGCAATGACGCCTGCTTCACTTTTTACACAGGTATCTCTTGCTATACTCTTACTAAATCTAGATCTGATCATTTCCCTTTATTGCTTGATCTTCAGACTACAGATGGGGCGCATCCCTCTTCTTTTAAATTCCTTCGCACTTGGGCGAGTCACCCGGACTGCCTGAATGTGATTAAGGAGGCTTGGCAATCTCATGTTGTTGGATGCCCTATGGTGGTCCTCAATCAGAAGCTTAAAAACCTTAAGTTAAAGCTTAAGGCTTGGAATAAAGATGTCTTTGGGGACGTTAATATGAGGGTGCAGGTGGCGACCGCTTCCCTAGATCACGTTCAAGCGCAGATTGATAATGATGGCTATTCAGAGTTGTTAGAGGAGCAAGAAAAGGTCCATCAGCTTGAGCTGCAGCAAGCTTTAGCTTCCCAAGAGGATTTTTGGCTAGAAAAATCTAGACTTAACTGGCACTTACATAGTGATCGCAACACAAAATTTTTCCATCAGATGGTCAGAATCAGGCATATAACCAAGCAAATAACTGCCCTAAAACATGGTGATGTTCTTCTTACTTCTCCGAATGAAATTGAATCTCATGTTAATTATTCTGAGAATATCTTCGCCTCTAATAACCAGTGTCTTGATAATGGTATGGTGGAGGAGATTATCCCTAATCTTGTTACAGGTGAGGAGAACAATATGCTCACCAGCGTTCCTAACATGGACGAGATCAAGCAGGCCATCTTTGCTATGAATTCTAACGGTGCCCCTGGGCCGGATGGCTTTGGTGCTTTCTTTTTTCAGCAGTTCTAGGACATCATTGTGGAGGACACGGTGAACGCAGTCCAGCAGTTCTTTAGGCAGGGTTGGATGCTCCCGAACTTCAACTCTAATTTGGTTGTCCTTATGCCTAAAGTCAACGGAGCCGACAGTATTGAGAAGTTTCGGCCTATAGCCATTGCGAACTTCAAGTTTAAGATTATTACTAAGGTACTTGCTGACCGTCTTTCAAAAATTGCTCCCCGTATTGTTTCATCTCAGGAGCGTGGCTTCATCCCCGGTAGAAATATATCGGACTGCATCTGCTTAACTTCGGAAGCCATTAATATGCTGCATAATAGGGCTTTTGGTGGTAATATGGCACTCAAGGTTGACGTCAAGAAAGCTTTTGATACTCTGGATTGGAATTTCCTTCTTAGAGTCCTCAAGGCTTTTGGGTTTAATAGCAAATTCTGTGATTGGATTAATGCTCTTTTACATTCTGCAAAGCTTTCAATCTCAGTCAATGGCAAGCCTTCTGGGTACTTTAGCTGCAAGCGGGGTGTGCGTCAAGGGGACCCCCTCTCCCCCCTTCTTTCCTGCTTGGCTGAGGAGGTTTTGAGCAGAGGCATTTCCCAGTTGGTGAATGATGGGGATCTCCAGTTAATTAATGGTCCTAGAGGCACTCAGGTTCCATCTCATACCCTTTATGCGGATGATATCATGATTTTTTGCAGAGCTTCGCTGAAAAATATTCATAGTCTTCTCAACTTCTTTACCAAGTATGGGGAGGCTTCTGGTCAGATTGTTAACTCCAGTAAATCTACCGTTCATTTGGGCGCCGTTTCCAATCAACGGCAGTGTCACATCGCCGATCTGCTGGGCTTCTCTATTGGCCAGCTGCCGTTCACCTACCTGGGAATCCCCATTTTCAAAGGTAAGCCTAAAGCTGGTTATTTAATGCCTATTGCTGACAAGATTAAAGCCAAGTTATCAGCTTGGAAAGCTTCGCTCCTCTCGATTGCCGGAAGAGCGCAGCTTGTCAAGTCGGTTGTTCAAAGTATGTTAGTGTACAGCTTCCTGATATACAAATGGCCTACCTCTCTGTTGAATACGGTCGACTCTTGGATCAGAAATTTCATTTGGTCTGGTGACGTCAATCGGCGTAAGGTGGTTACAGTGGCGTGGCATAAGGTGTGTAAACCAACCTCTGAGGGGGGTCTCGGGATTAGATCCCTTAAAGACACAAATAAGGCAGCCTGTCTTAAGCTTAGCTGGGAACTCTGCATTTCCCAGAATAGCTGGGCTGTCTTATTAAGGTCCCGGGTTTTCAGAAATAGGACTACGATCTCTTATCATATCATTTCGTCTTTGTGGGGGTACTTTGCGTGATCATTTATCCGATATCCATGAAAACTGCATATGGCAAATTGGTAAAGGTGACTGCATCAACTTTGGATAGATCCGTGGATGTCCGACCCTCTGGTAAATCTTTTCAATGTCCCTGAGCATCGTCAGCACTATCTTAAGGCACGTGTTTGTGACTTCATTCATGATGGTCACTGGTGTATTCCAGCATCTCTTTCAAATTTCTTTCCTCAGCTGGCTTCGCTCCTTCGCGAAAAAGATCTGCCTTCATTTGACTCTCAGGATCAACTGATTTGGAAAAACTCTACAGATGGTATGCTTACTTTTAAGACTGCTTATCTTCATTATAGGCCTATGGGGCAGCCTATTAGGCGGTTCAAAAATATTTGGAGTAGTGTCATCCCGCCCTCCAAATCTCTTCTTGTTTGGCGTATCCTTCATAACTGTATGCCTACAGATGAGCAGCTTAGAAACCGTGGATGTGGAACTGTTTCCATGTGTAGTCTCTGTGAAGCGGAATATGAGACATCTCTGCACCTTTTTTGTGAGTGTTCTTTCGCTAAGAAGCTCTGGGACTGGCTTAGTGGTAAGCTTTCAATTAATATTAATGTTTCCTCCCCGAAGATGATTTTTGAGGTTTGTCAGCGCCCTTGGTCTAACCAAGTGCAAGATGTTGTTACCGCCGCTGTTATTAACGTATTTTGGGCTATTTGGCACTCTCGGAATAAGATTCGTTTTGACAATAAGAAGATCTTGCCAACACACATGAAGAACTTGATCACGGCAAATGTGAGCATTTCTGGTAATCTCAGCAAGGGCTCCACGTCAAACTCCATGCAGGATTTTTTGATTCTTAAGGCGTTTTCGGTTGATTGCAAGCCTCGTAAGGCTCCTACAACTATAGAGGTTATTTGGAAGTCCCCTCCTTGCTTGTGGGTTAAGTGTAATACAGATGGTGCTGCTAGAGGTTCGCCTGGTTTAGCTGCTTGTGGGGGCATCTTTCGCGATAGCAATGCTGAATCTCTTGGTTGTTTTATGCTTCCTCTTGGTACTAATTATGCTCTTCATGCTGAGCTTGTTGGCATCATGGTAGCCATTGAAGTGGCTTTCCAAAAAGGTTGGCATCGTTTATGGATCGAGAGTGATTCTCAGCTCGCTGTTATGGCCATTTCGTCTCATTCCATTGTGCCTTGGAGTATCCGCAACCGCTGGCTTAATTGCATGGGTCTTCTAAAATCCATGACTTTCAGTTGCACTCATATTTTTCGGGAAGGAAATCACTGTGCTGATAAGCTTGCGTCTCATGGAATTACCCTGTCTGGCTTCCAATGGTGGAATTCTATTCCCACTTTTATTCAGGATGATTTTAACCGTAATAGGGTTGGACTTCCTTCTTTTCGTTTCAGACAGTAATTCTTGTAATTTTTGTTTGCAGGGGGTTTTGGTTTATGTCCCCCCTTGCTTTTTGTATTTTTGCTTTTTATTCTTTAATGAAATAGGGGGGAGTACTCTTTCCTTCTTGGTGTTTTTATCCCTAAGGAGGGTTTTGCATCAGAAAGTTTTAACGAGGCTCCTTTCCTTTTTGTTTAAAAAAAAAGTTCATATTCTCTAGATTTTGGATTCGACTATTTTATTTGATCATATCAAAAACTCCTTTTCTTGTGGTGATCCTCACGTTCATAGGCTTATCCTAGTCTTGGATTAGACAAGGTGGCGCCCCTTACCTTCATTCCATTTCCTTCACAAAATTCACAAAAAATTGTTATCTAGTGTTAAGCTTATAAATTCATTCCCCAAACCCACGAAAATTTCATCTCATTTCCTTTTCCATAATTCATCCATTTTAAACCCAAAAATACAAAATACAAGAATACAACCAGAATCCAAATTGAAAAGCAAAGAATTGACAATTTTCACAACAAGGTGGCCATCACATCGCTACTCGATGCTTCCCTAGAACCATCACCATTAGAGACCCTGGCTTCAGACGTATCCACCATCTCTGCCAGATCGTCTCTATGCCTTGGAAGATTTTGTTGCTTGTTGGCCCCCAGTGGGACTATCAAAGCTTCGTAGAGAACTACGGTCGGTCGAGGTATTTTGAGAGCCACCTATCGAAACATCCGTCCAGTTTCGTGCATATCCTCTTCTTCCTATGTCGAGCAAGCAGGGGGAACCCTGGTTAGGGTTAACGTCGACCTCGCCATCGTACAACCTACACAGAGGGAGTTTACTTCTAGTAAAAGATTTCACTGGCCACCTTCAAAACACCTCTGCAGGGATACTGCCAAATAAGGCCAAATAACATAAGGCTACCCTAAAGCTCCTCCACCAAAGCCAAGGAATAGCAACGCCTTTCGACTCGGAAAGCTCAACCTCTGTGGCATAGCTCAGAGTGCCTAGGTCGAATTGGAAGTGTTGCAAACCCCTCCTTCTAAGAATCCCCGTGTAGGTCAGTAAGGCTTCCTCACCGAAGGACCTGCCGATGTCAACAGAGACAATTGCCATGACCATCCACTACAAGAATTATTGGTTTTTCCGGCCAGGAGTTTCCGGCGGATACAGATCCGCCGCAAAGTTACCGGCGGAATCTACGAATTTCCGGCGGAATTAGTCCGCCTCAAAGTTACCGGCGGAAAAATTGACATTTGCGGCGGATTAAAATTCGTCTTGGATTTTGCGGCGGATTTAACGGTTCTTGCGACGGATTTTGCTTCACAGTTTTTTTTTTACGAGCTTTTAATTAATCGCCGCAAATGCACCTCCGTCCGCCGCAAATCCCTTATGTCCGCCGCAAATCCCCTAAATCCGCCGGTAACTTCCTTTTCCGGCGGATCTTGCCTTTTGACCGTTTGACTTCGTTTCACCTATATAAACCCCTTCTCCCCTTCTTCTTTTTTCACACCTCTACCAATACTCTCATTCTCTTGATACGGCACTCGATCTCTTAATACGGCACTCTCTTGAGCATTGTCGGCAGCGGGGTTCCAATAGAGTGGCGTACGTCTCCATTTTTTTGTAAAAAAATTTTCACATTGTCATGAAGACCCCTTCATCTTTTTCGTTAAAAGTAACCCCTTTATCAGCATAAAGTTCATCCTCATTATTTTCACCACAAGAGACATATACGCTCATCAAACGCTCGGTATCATCCTCCAACTTAACAACCCGTCCTTACAGTTCCTCAAACTTTCTATTTAGAGATTCAATCATCTTTTCAAAAGATGGTTTCTTGTGAAACTTTCTATTTTGAAAATATGGTTGAATCTCTAAATAGAAAGTTTGAGGAACTGCAAGGACGGGCTGTTAAGTTGAAGGATGATACCGAGCGTTTGATTAACGTATATGTCACTTGTGGTGAAATAATGAGGAGGAGCTTTTTGCTGATAAATGGGTTACTTTTAACGAAAAAGATGAAGGGGTGTTCACGACAATGTGGAAATTTCTTTACAAAGAAATGGAGACATACGCCACTGTAATGGAGCTGCTGCCGACAATGCTCAAGAGAGTGTCATATCAAGATAATGGCGTAGGTCTCCGTTTAGGGGTAGCAGACATTAAATATATATTTTACTGTTTTTCCCAATTTTTATCGCTTTTAATTATTTTATTTTTTTGTTTAAAATATTTTATTAATTGTATGTATATTTTTTTGGTGATAATATTTTACTGCTTTTCCCAATTTTTATTTTTTTAAATTAAAAATTAATTAGTTATTGGATTTTATTTTTTTATCAATAATTAAAAAAATTAATAAAATAATATATATTTTTAATTAAAACGATTTTTTTAAAAAAATAAAATTTATTTTTTAAAAATAATAATAATTTTTTAAAAAAAATATTAGTTTTTTAAAAAAAATAATAATTTTTTTTAAAAAATAATAATAATTTTTTAAAAAAAAGAATAATTTTTTTTTTAAAAAAAAATTGGTACTTTGCGGCGGATTTGTGTTTTTTGCGGCGGATACTGAGAATTTGCGGCGGATCTTTGCGGCGGATTATAGCTTTTGCGGCGGATTATTTGGTATTTTTAAAAAAAAAGGCGCGATATTTTAATTTGAATATCCGCCGCAAAGTACCACGAATCCGCCGCAAACCTCCGTAAATAAAAAACCCGCGGATTTTAAATTTCAAAATCCGCCGCAACCGTCCAGAATCCGCCGCAAAGCACCGAAAAAAAAACCCGCGGATATTGAATTTCAAAATCCGCCGCAACCGTCCAAATCCGCCGCAAATCCCTTTTGACCGTTGGGCTGCGTTTTTCTATATATATCCATTCCCCACTTCTCATTCTTCACACTTCTAACAATCCTCCCATTCTCTTCTTAAAATTTCTCTTTTACTCTCTCCCAAATTCTCTCCTTCTCTACTAAATCTGTTTTTGAAGTGTAGCGCTTCCTCCCTACGAATTGTCTTCTGCTCTTATTGGGAAATTTCTTCAAGGTATGTTTTTGATATTAGTTAATAGTTTTAGTTTTTAATTTTTTTTTTTAATATTCGTTTTTAAATTATTTTATAATAATATGAATTTGTTACTAATTGTGTTGTTTTTTTTGTTTAGGTATTGTTTGGGTTCCTCCTTTTTCCTCTCTGCTTTTTCCTCTCTGCTTGAGTTCAGGATAAGCTTCAAGCCAGAGCCTTCTCTTCACTACGGTTAGTTGTTAAAGTAATTAATAAAATATTACTTACTTCACTATTTTTAGTAAAATTTTGTTTAGTATTTTGTTTGCAATAATAATACAAATTAATTTATATTGAAAAAACTTATTTATTAAGTTCACTTATAAATTTTATTAACATATATTGTCTTATAAAAATTGAAATTTAAAATTAAATTTGGAATTATTATTTATAATGTTTAAATTATTTGTATATAACATTATTAAAAAATTCATTCTGTTACTTGTAATTAATTGGTAGTTTATTGAAATATCAAAATAAAATGAGTAATAAATATATATATATATATATATATATATATCAAAATATGAAATAATTGATAGTTTATTTTATTTATATTGTAGTGTAGTATACGTATAGTTCTTGAAAATGGATCGTAGTTGGATGTATGATCGATTGTATCCTGGAAGAACTGGTGTAAAACGACGTTTTGTAGAAGGAGTAGAAGAGTTTATTTTTTGTGCTAAGTACATTGATCATGAAGAATTTGGGCGACAAGGCGGTATTAGATGTCCGTGCTTGAAATGTTCATTTCGAGCTATAAAAAATGAACATGAAGTTAGACTTCATTTGTACAATAATGGGTTTAGGCCAAATTATTGGACATGGAGTCGTCACGGGGAAGGAGCGCCAGGGGTAGCTGCAGTTCCTGCGGTTAATGTTCCGGTTGAAGTAGTAGATCACACATCAAGTAGTTATCCAGTGACTACGACATCTGAAGGATGGGGAATACAACCGTTAGATGTTTATCAGGGAATGATATCTGACGCTGTTGGAGTAAATTTGGATTTTGAAGAACCAGATGCTGACGAAGTTCCAAATGAGGAAGCTCAAAGGTTTTACATGTATTTGAGTGAGACAAATAAACCCATATTTGAAGGATCTACAGACTCAAAATTATCAATGTGTGTTCGGTTGTTGGGTCTTAAGTCTCAATTTAATGTTGCTGAGTTGTGCATGGAATATATGACCAAAATGATGTTGGATGCAACCCCCATTAGAGGGAGTTTACCGCAAAGTTATTATGAAGCTAAAAGAGTGGTATCGAAGCTTGGCTTAAAATCTAAAAGGATTGATTGTTGTGTGTCTGGTTACATGCTCTATTATAACAATGAGTTTGGCATAAATGATGGAGAGTTGTCGGAATGCAAGTTGTGTGGACAACCACGCTATCGTGTCAGTAGATCAGGGATGAGCAGAGGCAAACCGGTTCCACGAAAATCAATGTTCTATCTGCCTCTTATTCCAAGGCTACAGAGGATGTTTACTTCAATGGAGACCGCAGGTAAAATGACATGGCACCATCAAAATAGAAATAATTCTGGTGAATTACGTCACCCATCTGATGGTGAAGCTTGGAAGCATTTTGATCGTGTTCATCCAGATTTTGCCAGTGATCCGCGCAATGTTCGGCTTGGTTTGTGCTCTGATGGTTTCACACCATATATTCAAGCCTCGGCAACACCGTATTCATGTTGGCCAGTTATTGTTACCCCATACAACATTCCTCCAGAAATGTGTATGTCCAAACCATACATGTTTTTAAATTCTATTATTCCAGGGCCAAGTAATCCAACAGCTGGTATTGGATTTTATTTTTTTATCAATAATTAAAAAAATTAATAAAATAATATATATTTTTAATTAAAACGATTTTTTTAAAAAAATAAAATTTATTTTTTAAAAATAATAATAATTTTTTTTTAATTAAAATAATAATAATTAAAAAAAAAATTTTAATTAAAATAATAATAATTATTAAAATAAAAAAACAAAATTTATTTTTTAAAAATAACAATAATTTTTTTTAATTAAAATAATAATAATTAAATTTTTTTTTTAAAAAATGTTTTTTTAAAAAAATTATATTCATTTTTTTTTTAAATAAAACGGGTGTTTGCGGCGGATAAGGGGTACTTTGCGGCGGATAATTTGCGGCGGATATTGGGTACTTTCCGGCGGATATATTGCGTCAAAAAATTGTCCCCTTTTCCGGCGGATTATCCGCCGCAAATTTGCGTTGGATTTTGCGGCGCCACTAAATCCGCCGCAAACTTGCGGCGGATAATCCGCCGCAACGCGTTTGCTTCGAGCTGGCTACCGGCGAAAAACTTCCGCCGCAAAGTCCAAATATCCGCCGCAAATTTGGCTTTTGCGGCGGATTTCGCCCGCCGCAAAGTCCAGCTTTTTTTGTAGTGATCAGCGGAGGAACCGGGAGAGAAAAGCATGAAAATTGAAAATTTGAGGGTTTGACGAGGGGAGGCAAAGGGACAAAACCCAAACAGCGCAATCCAAGCAAGTAATAATTACCTCAACACAAAACGAGACCGCGCAGACATGGACTTAATGACATGGCTCTTCAATCAATCAAGAAAGCCCAAACGTCACCTGCCACATCAACGGGTGATAACCCATCATCGCCATAAGATCTGACGATCAGAAATCCACATCAGGTTGATTTTATAGAAGAACCACAAGCGAGTTCCTCCACTGAACTCAGACACTTGGAAGTTCCTCCACCGACAAGTTTTACCATATCCAATAAAACTCGGCACATCACTCGCACCACAAGACCACTTCGCCCACCTCCAAAATACCGATCCCGGTTGTCCACCTCGGTACGCCCAGGGGAAACATCAGGTTGTTGGTATAACGAATCTGGTTCGTTGGTGTAGAATAACTCTGATGCCAATTTGAAATCAGAACTCTGAGAATTTGAGTGCTAAACCGACACACGACAACGTCAAACACGTCAAACTTTCAAGCCGAAGTCCTTCCTCCATAAGTGACCCCCGCTTGGGGGACAACTATTCTGGACTAGGCCTTGTTCCAGGGGTCAATCCAGCCCATACGATGAGTCCATGATCCAAGGGCAATAAACGACTAAGATCGGTTCACCCCAACGTATGATCCAAATATTGCTACATGATACGCGTCTCACTAATGGAATCTTGCCACATTATGGGCACAAAACTCTATAAATATGTTGTCCTGTCAATATGTCAGGTATGCATATTACTGCCTGCCACACTGTCTCTCAACTGACTTGAGTGTCAGAGTGTGTACAGGTCCAGATTTACAAACTTTGAGTATTTGAATTTTGAACGGTCAAACGCTAAAATACTCCAGAACGCTGACTATTTATTAAAAAATTCTTTTAAATTTAAAAATATGAGCTATTAATCATAGATTGATATTTGTATTTATCAAATTAGATTTCGTTGTCATTTATTCTCATTCTATTTCACCACCAAAAAAAGAATACCACCACCAAAAAAAATTCTCATTCTATTTCATCGTTTGTACGTTATGCTTTCTATATTTCGTTTCAGTCAAAAGACCATTAAATAATTTCGGTTAATTAAGTAAAATCCTCAAAATTATTGTCAAAAATAAAGTACAATCTCCTAAAAATTGGGCCGCTGTTATCGAATGTAACTTTAATGCATTGATAGCATCTGTTTTGAATATAAATATAAATTTGATATGATTTATAATTTTTATCCTTGTTGTATTATTTGTTTGATATTTTTATAATTTGGATTTTGTTTTAGAAATTACCAACTATAGTGTGAACAAAATCGTGTGGTTTATTGGCACAATATGAATGGGAATTTCTTTCCTGTTAGAAAATATTCAGTATAATGCACATTCAATTCAAATTCATTTGTTTAATGGCGATTAATTAAATGTTTAATTTGTTTACAGACTCGATTTGGATATCTTTTATAACCTAGAATTTCCCTTTACTTTTGGTCCAAAAAAATCCCTTCACACTGTTTGGGAGGTATTCGAGAAAACTCCATTCACGTCATTCAGCATTATATTAGCCTATGTTTAGTTCACAAAAGAAAACGAGAGGAAAGAAAGATAATGGAAAGGAGAGAAAGAGAATAGAAAATGATATGTTTCTCCTCCATTGTTTGATGGGAGAAAAAATAAGAGGAAAGAAAAGTGTGTATGCATAAAATGACAAAACTAACTTTTAAGAAAAAGTAAAATATTTTTTATTGCAATACATTAATTTTAGTGCAATGTTAAATATGTCATTTACATAAAAAAAATGTGTTTTCCCTTACTTTTTTTCTTCTCAAAATGAGACCCACTAAAACTTTTCTTTCCTTCCTATTTTATAAGGCAACCAAACAAAAGAAAATGGTATATTCCCCTACTTTTCTTTCCTTTCCTCTATTTTGCTCTTGGTTTTCATGGCTACCAAACACATCATTAGTGTAAAAGGAATCGCATGCTATTCATTGTGATTTTTTTTATTTACAAATGCTATTCATTATGATTTAGTCATTTCAAATTCAGTTATTATGATTGAAGGTTCTATATTACTGAGCATAGTAAAAAGCTCCATGTCAACTTACACATAGGATTGAGAATGTGAGGATTATTTGTTGTGGTAATGACATTTGTGAGATTTCTTTTTGTAAATATTCTCAATTGTATATGGTATTTATTTATTTATTTACTAACATTGTATAATATAATATAAATTTACAAAATCATATTATTATAACCTGAAGGTTAGGTGCGAGTGGTTAACGCACTATATCTAAAGAAACATACTCGCCTATTACCTGATTCGTTTCTAGCAATTGAACACTTGGACCAAACTTTATATATCTTCTGAGTTCCGGATTAGTCAATACCTCTTTTCCCCGACACCGGAGCGAGATTGAAGACCTCTGGGCCAAAAAAAAATCATGGGCCCATCTACTAAAAATATTAGAAGAGAATAGGAGAAAAATACAAAATGCACATAAAAAACAGAGAATAGTCAGGGGTTGAACCCAACTTAGTTGATGGGTGGAGAATTCTTAAAATTATTAGTTATAAGGGAGACAAACAGAGCTAAATTCTCCACAAATCAAAAAAAGCATGTAGAAGAGAGATTCATGCATAGCTGTTTGTTTGAAATACCAAAGATAATTTTTTCATGGTTCTGAGCAGAAGCACTGAATATTCCAAATTTCAAATTCTCCATGTATTCTTCCTACTGTTATCACCAATTATAACAGAAAAGTTTGTTTTTCTGTTTATATACACAAATTTAAATTATGGAGATCATTAAGGATTAAAGATGCAAAACCTAAAAATCCGATTAACCGCAACAGGCTAGACCTTTAAAAGTATATAAAAATTTAAAAGAAAAGTTTAAATTAATCTCTAAAAGAATGGACACTACTAATGACTAAATTGAAATATGACAATTCAGAATCAGATAGAACTGATAACTTATTCTTGTTGTTTTATGCACAAGCTTTCTGGATTTCCTCGATCAGAGATATAAACGCCGCTCTCCGCTGAATTAATTGTGCATTAGAGCTGAATAACTTGTGCATTGCTCTTAACTCATCAGGACTTGCCTTTTTCAACAATCCTTGTAGCATCAGTTTCATCTCTTCAAATGAATGATGACTTTCTCCTATGTTATCATCTTCCTCCACCTTTATTAAATTGAAACCAAAAAGTTTGGTCTTGAAGTGGCCTAGAGAGTTATTACTTGATCCTGAAGTAACTTCTTTGTGATTCCAGTACTCCATGCATTGATGACCGGGATCTTGAGCTTCAATGGACTGAAAAAGTTTGTTACAATAATGAATTAAAACCATCAGAAGTTAGACCATAGTAAGCTATGTTAATCTAGTTCAATAAAACTGGTAGCGGTAAGATCCATTAGTATGAATATATAATTCAACTTTAGAAATGATATGCACAAGCACAAGTGATATCAAACTAAACAACGGCGCTAACATCTTAAAGATTCGTGAGTTTGCATTACCTGAATAATGGATTGCGAAAGGAATCCAAACATTTTATGACCATTGACGCTTTGCAGAAGTTCCATTGAAGGAACTTCTTCTAGTTCACCTAGACTCTTCTGCTTCTTGATTTCGTCCTTTAGTCTATTAAGAACTGTTTCCCAGCATTTATCTGCTGAGGTGTTTGTGAAAGCCTCATTTGGATGTTCTTCCAAGGTAACCTGAAATATATTTTATTGAATGAGAAAGAAATATATTTCAATTGAAAAACAAGTCCATGCAAATAAATACAAACACTGAACCATAAACTTTTACCCTGAAAAGGGGCCCAAGAAGTCCAGCATCAATGACTTCAGAAACATAGTTACAGATGCTTGCTGGATCAAGAATGCTAAAGAACTTAACACGACTCTTGAATCCTTCATAAGTTTACCAAAATAAAACGAAAGTTAAACTCTATTAGAGTGAAAACAGAGAGTTTAGAAACTGATATTTCATTGAATGAATTATTGAATGAATGATTACAAGTGATGCTCTTATATATAGAGCATTTGATAGTTCTCAGCCAAGATATAATTCTGTTATATAACAGAATGCTATAACTGATTCTAAATCAGTTAATCAGTAACTAACTGATTAACTGTTACAAATACTGAACTATCCATAACAGAAACTAAAACAGAACCTAACTGTAACTGACTGTAACTGAAACAGAAACAGAATTATATACAGAAACTAACTGGATTTCTATGTTACATCTAACATTCCCCCCACAAGCTCAGCAGTACCTAGTACTCTGAGCTTGTCTCTGAATCTATAGAACAGTTGCTTGCTGAGAGGTTTGGTTAAAATATCAGCTACTTGAAGTTGTGCAGGGATGTAGGAGACTGTGAGGGACTTGTTCAATACTTTCTCTCTAACAAAAAAGATATCCAGCTCCATATGCTTAGTTCTATTGTGGAGAATGGGGTTGTGACTCAAAGCCACTGTGCTTTGATTGTCACAGTAAATTACTGGAGCAGGGACAGTCACTTTTAGCTCTTGTAGGAGGGATTGTAACCATAGAACTTCAGAGGCAGCAAGTGCCAGGCTTCTGTATTCAGCTTCAGCACTTGATTTTGCTACCAAGGTTTGCTTTCTAGACCACCATGACACAGGGTTAGGTCCAAAATAAATGCATGCACCAGATGTTGATCTTCTGTCGTCTATGTCAGATGCCCAGTCAGCATCACAAAATGCATTTATGCAGAGAGGAGTGCCCTGTGTTGCTGGTTGAAGTGTCAATCCATGATCAATTGAGCCTTTTAAATACCTTAGTATTCGTTTAACTGCACTCCAGTGAGATGTGAGAGGCTGAGACATGAACTGACACACCTTATTCACTGAATATCCCAGTTCTGGCCGAGTAACAGTCACATATTGCAGAGCACCAACAATGCTTCTGTATAAGGTTGGATCTTCAAATAAGTCAGTGCCATTCTTAGAGAGTTTGAGATTTGCTGGCAGAGGAGTATTTATGGCCTTGCAGTCTTCCATACCAGCCCTATGGAGTATGTCTCTGATGTACTTGGATTGTGACAAGCGAAGAGCACCAGACTTAGTGAGTTTGCATTCAATACCAAGGAAGTAATCCAGAGTTCCCAGCTGTTTTAATGAGAAGGCAGAGTTGAGTTTGGTGATGATTAAGTTGATAGCAGTATTTGAAGACCCTGTGATGATGATATCATCAACATAAACAAGGATGAAGATGCAGCAGCCTTTGTTGTTGAAGATTAGCAAGGAGGGATCACACTTGGATTGTTGAAAGCCAAAAGAAATTAATGTTTTTGTTAAGCTCTCATACCAAGCTCTTGGAGCTTGCTTTAAACCATAAATAGCCTTGTTGAGTTTACATACTAGAGATGAATCACCTTGAACAAATCCTTGAGGTTGATGCATGTAGACCTCTTCTTGTAAGACCCCATTTAGGAATGCATTGTTCACATCTAGTTGAATTAGAGGCCATTGGTGAGTAAGAGCAATAGTGAGGACTGTTCTTACAGTGATAGGCTTCACCACCGGAGAGAATGTGTCAGTGTAATCTTGACCATATCTTTGAAGGAATCCCTTTGCAACCAAGCGTGCTTTGTACTTGTTAATAGTTCCATCCGGGTTTTCCTTTAACCTAAATATCCATTTGCAACCAATTGCCTTTTTAGAGGGTGGTAGAGGCACCAAATCCCATGTCTTGTTGTCTTGAAGAGCCTTAAACTCTTGGTGCATAGCTGCTGTCCAGTGAGTGGAAGAGAGAGCTTGGTGCACTGTGGTTGGTTCAGTGACAGTGAGATTAATGGTGGGGTAAAGAGGAGGTTTGAGATGGCCAGTTTTGGATCTTGTTTGCATAGGATGAGTGTTGTGAGGAGGAGAGGGGTTTGAGGAATTTGGGGAGTCAGGATCTATAGTAGAGGAAGCCGTAGAGGGAAGGGAAGGTGAGGGAGATGGTGGTATATTTGCTGTTGGTGAATGATTGTGAGATGGAGTTGAAGTTGTGATGTTGTTTGGTGAGATATGTGTGGGAGATGGTGGAATAGTGTGTGTGGTGGTTGGTATGACACCTAGAACAGCTGCTGTAGTGGTTGTTTTGGTAGTGGAATTGTTGGATTGTTTGATATGTTGGTGAGGGAAATGCTTCTCATTGAATAGCACATCCTTGGAGATAAATATTCTGCCACTCATGTCAAGACACTTGTAACCTTTGTGAGCTGTTGAATAACCCAAGAAGGTACATTCTTTTGATCTGTATTGAAACTTAGGATTGTTGTAAGGGGTTAGCAAAGGATAACATGCACAGCCAAATGCTTTAAGAAAGGTATAATCAGGTTGTTTATTGAACAAGGTTTTGAGTGGAATATTATTAGTATGAGATGCAGGCAACCTATTGATGATGTATACAGATGTATGGAATGCATGGTCCCAAAAGTAGTAAGGAAGAGAGGATTGAGAGAGTAAAGACAGACCCATTTCAACAATGTGTCTATGCTTTCTCTCCACAACTCCATTTTGATGATGTGTGTGAGGACATATGACTCTGTGTATGATGCCTAGTTGGTTAAGGTAGTCTGTGAAGGGTCTAAATTCACCACCCCAATCCGATTGGATTGACTTTATTTTTGCATTGAGTTGTAACTCCGCAAGAGCCTTAAATTGTTTGAAGACTGTGAGTGTGTCTGACTTAGCATGCAAGAAGTAAATCCATGTATATTTGCTATATGCATCAATGAAGGAAACATAGTATTTGTAGCCCATGGAAGATTGCATGGGGGCAGGACCCCATAGATCACAGTAAATAAGTTCAAGAGGATTACTGTAAGTAGTTTGAGATAAAGAGGATGGCAATCTATGAGATTTGCTAAGACAACAGGCTACACAAAATTCAGTTTTATTTCTATTAAGAGTGGACATATTACATGATTTGAGGACTGAATTCAAAGTGTCTAGATTTGTGTGTCCTAATCTATTATGCCATAGGAAATAATAGTCACTAGGACTAGATACAACAGTGTTTACAGTAGGAAAAGTGGAAGGTGGAGATGACAGAGTTCTTGAATGAATGGGATAGAGTCCTGCAGAGTCCAATTTCCCTTGAAGCATAATTTGGTCATTGACCTGTGATTTCATCACATAATGAAATGGGTGAAACTGTAGATAGGCATTATTATCATATGCAAATTTAGAGACACTAATGAGATTTTTGTTAATGCTAGGGACGTGAAGAACATTGTTTAAATGCAATGTGTGCTGTGGGTGTGTGGGAGAGATAAATGCATAGTTAGAAATAGCTTTTACAGGCAAACCTTGACCGTTACCGAGGAAAATGTTTTCAAGATGTGGTGGAGGAGGAGCAGAGCCTGGTGGAGGAGGCAAGAAAGTGACATGTTGAGTGGCTGCCGTATCCAAATTGTTGTTCAAGGTAGGATGAAGAGCATAACCAGTAGTGTAATTGGCCTGTGCAGCTTGTTGAGGCCATTGATTGGCACCTTGAGGCCACTGATTGGCATTAGGGGCAGCATTCCTCACATATTGATATGGATTTCCATTGATGGATGGTTGAACAGCACCATAGGCAGCATTAAAACGGTGATAGCAGTAAGATGCCTCATGCCCAGTTTTGTGACAGACTTGACATTGCACTCCACCACGTCCACCGCCGCGGCCACCACGATTTCCACGGCCATTTCGACCACCACGGCCACGCCATGGATTGTTTCCTTTGTACGCATTGTTCTGTGATAAAGAGTTGTCAGAATTAGCGTTTCCTGCAGTGTAATTTGCCTGAGGCGCAACCGGGTTCTCTGTCGCGAAATTAGGGTTTGACAAATTGGGGGTTTTTGAAATTGGCTGCGATTGGGAGAGATTGAGGGACGAGGCTTCTTCAGTGATCCTCGCCTTATCCAGTCGCTGTTCATGAGCCAGGAGAAGCGCCCTAATTTCCTCTAAATCGAACCATTCGATCTTTGAGTTTATTAGGGTTACGAGAGCTTCGAATTCGTTTGGTAAACCTTCAAGAATCACGTCAAGTTGATCTTGAAGGGTTACGGATTCACCAATCGACAGTAATGAGTCTGAAATATGCTTGATCTTCGCAAGAAATTCTGAGATTGTTGATGATCCCTTTTTGGTCGTGCGCAGTTGAGTTCGTAAATGTCTGGCCTGCGCCTTGGTTTTCGATTGGAAAGATTGGTGTATGTTCTCCCACAATTGGAATGTATGCTTGCATCCAATAACAGATGGTAAGATTGCTGGTGACAAAGATGATTGTAGCCATGCGAGTAAAAGCTGATCTTGCAGTTCCCAGTTACTGTAGTCAGGATTTTCCACGTTTGCAAGACGATCTGCCTCACTTGCGTATTGAGGAGGGATTTCTGGGGATACACAGAATCTGTGCAATCTGTGTGCTCTTAGAACTGGTTCAATTTGTTGAAGCCACACTAGATAGTTTGTCTCATCTAGTTTCACAGAAATTTTGTAATTGAAGGTAGAGAGAGGAGTAATTGTGGATGGAGGTGTCACCAAGATTGGTGGTGTTCTTGGTGTATGTGGGTGAGAAGCCATTGAAGATGGCTGAGAGAATAGAGAAAGATAGAAGAAGCGGAAGAAGGAGAGGATCTTGATCCACACTTGTGGAATTTCAAGCTCTAGATACCATATTAGAGTGAAAACAGAGAGTTTAGAAACTGATATTTCATTGAATGAATTATTGAATGAATGATTACAAGTGATGCTCTTATATATAGAGCATTTGATAGTTCTCAGCCAAGATATAATTCTGTTATATAACAGAATGCTATAACTGATTCTAAATCAGTTAATCAGTAACTAACTGATTAACTGTTACAAATACTGAACTATCCATAACAGAAACTAAAACAGAACCTAACTGTAACTGACTGTAACTGAAACAGAAACAGAATTATATACAGAAACTAACTGGATTTCTATGTTACATCTAACAAACTCTCACAAAACAATAATTATTAAAGGAATAATCTAACGCGGAAAAAGGTCTTAAAGCAGCATACCTTTTGGATATATTGCATGCTTACTACACCACAGCTTTCCATACAAAACAGATCCCAAACTTATAAGCTCAACAGAAATACCAAATTTTTGGATTTGTAAGGTTTGGTTTTTCAAAGATAAACTTGTATTGGAGGTGTCTAGAACTCCCATTTCAAATGCACTATTGAGTTTCTGTCTTGAATTCATTTGCAGATCCACCCCAAACACTTTACAACCATCCAATGTATGAGAACTTCGAACGTCATTTAAATGTGATGAAAATTCTTTCTTTGAGTCAGAAATGTCACCAGCATCAAATTCCATGTTGTCTTGTTCCTTACTGGCTTCTGCATAGCATACTTTTTCTACGTAAGGAACATCCTTATTTCGCGGGCTATCAGCTGCATTTAGCAAAGAACTATCAGGTTCATGAGATATAACATCCATATTCAAATCTGCAGAACCTTCCTGATCCTTCTTAACTTCATTGTCCGTGGCCAACTTTTTGCCATTTATGGCCTCATATGATGTACTAATAGTTTCATGATGAGGATCTGAATGCACCAACTCTGAAGAAATGTTACTGTTAGGACTGCTAGGTACATTTGAATTTGACTTCTCATTAATTTCTGCGCAGGAAGTTGGGCTTTTCCCTTCTTCGTCATTCTTGGTTTCAGAAATGATGGCTCTCTCAATATCTTGTTCATGCAGGCTAGAAACCTCAACCTTAGTAGAAACCAATCCAATGTTTCTATTTTCCCACACTTCAATTGCGCGTGGTTCTCCTTCTAATGCTTCAACCAATGTACTTAGCTCGTTCATAGTATAACGAAAGAGAACAAACTTTTTATCCATTTCACATGAGCAAAACAAGTTGAAGTGTTTAAGACAAGAATAACTATCAGGAGAGCACTTGCAACCAACGGCGGATAGATGTAAGTCATAGAAACAAGAGGAGCATTCTCTTTCCTCAAACGAATCAAAGTCGTTGTCCATCTTCAGCATCATTAAATTAGTTGGAAGCTGGTCAAGCCTATCCTTTTCCATCATAATCCTTGTCTGTCAAAATTTAGGGTAACAAAAAAAATCAAATAATGTCATCCATGTTATGGAGTTTTCTTAATATGTGGAAGAGGTTATGAACTTACTCCCTTTGGTCTTATTTATAAGAAAAAATTATAGTTTTAGGCTCATTGAATAACTGATGTATTTGGTCTATATCAATTATTCAATGAACCCAAAATTGCAAATTTTGCTTATAAATAGGAGAGAGCAAAAATCATTACCTTAAGTGCCTTGGTAAGAACTCCATCTTTTCCACAAGCACTTTGCCATTTTAAATATTTTGGATTTTCCTTCCCATGAAGAGCTATCTCCCTAAGGACATGAACAGCTTCCTGAGAAGATCCAAATAACAACTTGTCATGAGACAGCGATGTCTTACGACACTGCTGACTGTAAAGCTCAGCAGCATTCTGACCGTGCATGAACCAATCAAACGGAGCCACATTCACCGCCTCTGCACAGTTGAAGCCACAGCTGAAGCCACAATGGTATGCCCTTGGAAAGGTGAGAACAAATTCCCCAGAATGCTGGACTGTGCGATATACAGGCACCCCCTCAGACTTAAGTATTGAAGGAGATAATTGAGTCACCTGTACAAAGATGAAATCATAACCACTAGAATCACAAGATAGTTCCCAAACTCTTTGTAAACAATAAAATTGTGCAAAAGGAATGGAAACATTGAAAGCAATGAGGAAAGTACGTAGAACATCGAATATCATACCAATTCGCTGAGTAGATTTGGTTGTTCTTCAAATAAATCAGGCAAGTGTTTTCTCATTGCATCTTCCAAAGCTGAAGCATGGCTGCCAGGTACACCATACCATACTTTTGGGTCACCCCAGTGCAGATAATTAAGTGAATATAGGTGATGATCTTCAACATGCTGTTCAAAAGAGCATGAAATGAGAACAAGGTATTAGTCTTTATAGGAAAGTACAAAAAATCTGAAACAGAAGAAAATCAGTAATATTATCCTTAAACTTTTCCTCCTTCATAAAGACTAACTAAAAAGAAATCTCTCTACTTACCCAGCAAAATGTTGAAAAGCACATTCCAACATACAACCATGGAACTAGAACTCCTGAGATGTCACTTCCTTCAAAACATAATGCAGAACCTGGCAGACGCGCGAAGTTATTCAGATTCCAGCCAGACATGGCATAAGAATCTGAATCAGTCTTAGTTAAGGATGATGACTTAGGAAAACCACTTCCTAGTGATCCAGTTTCCAAGTCAGCTCCATAATACACCTAAAAATTATAGAGTAACATATATAAACTGTTAGCCCAATCATGTTAAATTAAAGACAAACAATGTTGTTAATAAACAATAAATAATACCTCAACGTCATCAGTTGATTTCTCTATTATTCGCCAGTATTCGCCTTCAATTTTGTCCACAGAGGGCTCCCATCTCTCCTGGTGGTTAATATCACTACTTTTTCCATCTTCATTGGCCTCATTCAATCTAAAGTAACAATCTTTAAAAGCATCGGCATATTGCTGAAATTCTTTAAATGTGGAGTCTGGACCTGTTTGGAATCCATACGTATCATTAGATTCGAAAGCAATAGGAGCTTCAGAGCATGAATTGCCAACTCTCCTACACGCGCCCATCTTTGACTGCTGCTTTCTATTTCTACGTTTTCGTTTCCTTCCCCTATTTTTCTTCCTCATGGGCTCCCTATTCTGAAGTAAATCAATTTGCTGAATACGGGTGGAAAATTTAGCATTTTCCCATACGTCTTTCTCCTTAAGTGGGCAAGGTGGAACCCAACCAGCCGGAGGGACAATTCTACATATGCCATACGGTTCAGCTCGGGGACGTATCTTAGCTATATAACCAAGTGTGTCTTCAAACTCCTGATATGAAGAGTAAAAATTGATTCTAAGTACATATTACAACCACCAAAAGCAAAAGCAATAGCTAAAATACTATGATATTGATAATTAAGAGGTACCTCATAAGTTGGATAAAACACGGGTGCTTCTTCAATTATAGGCCGACATGCTTCGACTGGATCCCATCTCGGGGAAATCTACAACATGGAAACATTATCCAAACATAAACCAGTTAATGACTTCATTGAGCATACCAAGACACATTATCAAAACAGTAGACCATACTAAATACCTTTTTATGTTGCGAATTGCAGGAAGAATCAAGTGCATTTTCCATTTTTGATTCGTGCCTAAAAGGATTATCCTGCAAGATATAATGAGTAAGAATACTAAATTTTCCAATTCAATTAAAATAGACATGGAATGAACATCAAATATACCAAAGTTTAACATTAATGTTGTTGTCACGGCCCTATCAAAAGGGTCTGATACAAACACTGTAACAGCTTAATTTGAAAGAGATTGAACTGTAAATAATTATATATATGAATGCACTACAAACATACCTTCAAAAGCAAAATGCAATGTCATGAAAAAGAAACTAAAGGAAAAAAATACAGTTAGTCAAGCATTCATACTATGACAAATTTTGGAGTTTCTATCTAGTAAAGACAGAATGGTGATAGTTACAATCATGCCCTTGAGGCCATCTAATCTTATACTTGTTACACAAAATAGTTTTCATACTTAACACTTTGGAATCAATCAGGGTTCTTGCTTCACAGTTATATATATACAGCAAGTAATCTAATTCAGTACCCAAAAAAAAGGAATGATCAAAGGATTAGGAGGCCATGTTGAATGACTAAACAAAGGGAATAATAGTCACTACCACCAATGACCTAGGTGAGAAATTTTCAATCTTTACAAACCTCGAGACACCAAATAGCCATAAAACATTGAAGTCTAGGTTACAGTAAAAAACTTTGAAGATTAACATTATCCTTCTGGAGCAGAAATTAGTACACGAGCTAATCCAAAAAAAAAATGACACGTCACACAATCATAGTGTCTTAAGCAGAGAAATTACATTGGTAGCAATGATTTTCAAATTACATTGATAAGATCCGAATTTTGTTTGTGATCCATGAAAATAGAGAACAGAAAATTCGATCAGAAGATAGGCACATGCATAAAGCGCTCTAAAAAACACGACACATAACATAACACATTGCTTAAGGTTTAAAGAACAAACCTGTTTGGCGTGATATGCAGCCAATTTCAACTGTTTCATTCAGTTGAGTAAATTACTACTACCGTGCCTGTAACAAAAAAACAGAGACCATTGTAACTAACCTTATTAGAGTCCCAATTAACCAATGAGACAATCAAAAAACAATTTTTCACTTTCTCTATTACCAAACTAACTGATCCCAAACAAACCTTAAAAACTGCTAAAAAAAACAATAAACAAATACAGAACAACAACGTACTCAATGCTGCAAAACCTCTTCGAAAGAGTGACTCTGTTTTCCACGTTCTGAATGATTGCGTATAAGTGAATAAACCAAGAAAACTCTCATACAAAATAAATCAACACCTCAAAGAAAACCCTCAATTGCATGTATGTAATGTATTGATATTGATAGCGTATAAGTGACTATGTATGTATATATTCCAATCAATCTCTCAAACCCCAAAAATTTTGTAGAAATTGTAAAAATGTAAAATTGTAAAATCCTACAAATCTTGGACACTAAATGCACAAAATCAATTAGTTGCAGAGAGCAAATATAAAAACAATAGAATGGACTGGGCCAAAAACAATGCAATATCTTTTGACAGGTGGAATTGGAAACATCATTAATTTAATAATTAATTGAATTAATTGGATGGATTTTGAGGTCTCAGGTGAAAACCAACAGCAGTCACACATGTACTGCCAAAATAATTTATTTCTATTTAATAATAATATTAATCTTTTTATACCAACAACCACAATATCGATAATAAAGATACCAATACAAAATATTAATGGCAACAACAACAACAACAGCAAAAATATATAATAATAACAATAATAATATTTGTTGAAAAAATAATAACCCTTTATATATATCTGAGAAAACTGGACACAAAAGAAAGTGTATTTCGAGTTTGGTGAAAACCGCTACACAGCCCCGCTGACAGAGATGTAACCGTATGTGTACTTGAATTTTTTTTCTTTTGACAAAAAAGTAAGTGTACTTTTTTAGTCTTTTTAGATGAAATGGCATCTAACCTAAGAGGTTGGCCTAGTAGAGCATGACTTGAATTCTATTCAAGAGGTCCTGGGTTCAACTCACCACTTGTCCCTTTGGGGTGGTCTTCCCTGCATTGGTTTGGGGCGCTTAACACTTCTACAACTATTTTTCTTTCTGCTCCTATTTCTTTTTTTTGGGTAGAAAACGGGACACTTCTACAACTATTTTTCTTTCTGCTCCTATTTCTTTTTTTTGGGTAGAAAACGGGGGCAGAGCCCCAGAGAAAAGATAGGTTAACTAGAAATGCGACAGGGAACCCAAGTTCCCATACAATCAGTGAGCACAAAACCTTCCACACTAGGTGGACTCCGCTCATAAACAATGAGAGTATCAACTTAAGAATAACTAATACTAGCTAAGGCATCAGCACATCTATTAGCTTCTCAAAAAATATGCGAAAAATTAATTTCCCACTTCAAATTCATCAGCTTAGGAATCTCTCTGACTAGACCACAACCAGCAATACAGCCTTTAACCGGTCCAAGAATACAACTACAGCTGCCTCAGAGTCCACCTGGACTAAAACCTCTATTTTTAATATAATATGAATCCGTTAACATTATATTAATATAATGTAAACTTAATTTTTTAATCATTTTTATGTAGAATTAAATTTAAATTTTAAAATTGAGTTAGGATTTCTATTAGTTATACATATCAGAGTACAATTTTTTTTTAAAATTTCAATTATTTAAACAAGTAAAATTGGAAAAAGTAAATGGACACCAATAAAAGAAAATCCTCTTTACATATAGCTTAATTAGTTAATTCTCCTACTTCTGAGTTAATATTTTTTATTAAATTTTTTATAGAATAAATTTGAGTTATATATATATATATATATATATATATATATATATATATATTTGATATTATAATATATATTGATATAACTTTCAGATTGATATTAGGTATAGTAAAGTATTTATAAAGAATTATTGGAGTAATTTTTAACAATACTATTTTCTTATATTTTAAATTTTTATTTATTAAATTATTATAATATTTATGATTTTTTTGTTCTATTTTCAATTTTCATAACTAGTACTGAGGTGAATGTAAATTCATTTGTAAGTGTTCATAGATACCGCGGACATTTAGTATTAATGTGGTGCAAATCATCCTCTCACTCAAAATCTTTTCCATCAAAAAAATAAAGATGTGTCCTCTAAAACGCACCTAATTTAATAATATTAAAAAAAAATGGAGAAAGTACGAACTAACATTGAACGGGGGACTATGTCTTTTTTTTATCAGTGAACGGGACTATGTCTAATTCATGCTTTAGGAGTAACTAATTGAATTAGTTAGAAACTAATTCATGCTTAACTAGTTAACTAAAGTAATGGAGGTAACAATAATGCTAACACATTTATGAGTTTTCTCAATTGAATATTAGTAGTTAGGTTGCTTTGCTAAATGTTCAATAAACCCATTAATTCCATGGGTATGTCATGCTTCTCCAGTGTGGGTAGAGAAATTAAAACCCTAGTGTTTTGTACATTGAGGCTCTGCATGTGTTAAACCCAAAGTTCCAATTGCTAGTTAAGACCTTCAAGGGACAAAGCATAATTGAATGGTTCTTGGGTTTTAGAGTGATAAAGGGCTTATGGATGAGATATATTTTCAAATAGGGTGAAAGTACTATTGAGAAATCTGTTGGAGAAGAAAACATGGATATGAGATAAAATGACGTAGCCCTGATAACATAACTAGAGGTTTTTCGTAGACAACAAAAATTCGCACCAAGTTAGACGCCAAGCACATAATGCTAGATCAGGGAACACTGGTTTTTCATGAGAAAAAAGTTCTACCGGCATGTAAGTCTAATTAGGTCATGGAAATAACTTTTTGTCATTTGAGATGTTTTCTCTTCATCCTCTCACATTTTCTTTGTGTGATAAGAAATATGACCCTAGGATGGTGGTCCTGCCTCTAACGTTTTCCTTCTTTCGAGAAAAACTGTGTTTTCATATTATTTATTTATACTTTTTCCATTATTTCTCTTTCCATTTTCCTTTCTACTAAATAAATGAGATGATTGTTTTTTGCAGAACATATTTATGACGAACTAATCAACTATATAGCAAAAATGACCCAAACTTTTCACAATGAAAGCAATTTCAAAAGACGTGTTCAGTAAAATTGAAATGTTCTAAAAGCGTATGCATATTTTGATTTTGATTCTAATGAGAACTTTCTGTGAAGAAATACTTTATATTATCATATTTTGGGGCGATCGTCCCAACCTCAACACCAACTAGGTTTTTCCTTTGACAAGCATATCCAAAAGAGAACAACCTACTATATAGTCAAGAATGTTTCGGTCTTTTCAGTTTTGATAAATTCAAGATCAATAGTGATTAAAAAACGATTATTAAAGTATAATAGAGAAATTATATACCTTGGCTGTTGCATATACCTCTTTCACAGTGATCTCTCTTTATCTGCAGATCTTATCAACAATGACGATTATCAGAACAAAAATAATTCAATAATTTCTTAAAAAATCACAAAAAAATGACAATAGATATAAAATCATTCGCCATTAAAATGGTGAGAGTTGCTTATGGATAACCTAAATTTGTGTAAAAGATGCTTCAAAGTTAAAGAAAATTTTGAGCTAGAGTGAGGGAAACCAACCTTAGATGAATTTTGTGAACCTTTAGAATATTTTTTTTTCTTATTCTCTCTACTCCCCTTAGCTTTTATAAACCCAAAGAAGGGATAGAATTGTCAACCAATTTTGATGGGCATTTTTGGAAAGTGAATAAAGCCACTTTTTAATGGCTAAACTGAAATACAACCGGAAATGTGGCGTCCATATATAGAATTTACTTTCTCAAGCAATGCTGTATTTGATTCTACGATGAAAAAAAATTGAATTTGCATCAATTCATTTTTTTAAAATTTGATTTTAATAAAAAGTGAGGCAAAACAACAAATTCTAGTTTCATGTTAGAATCAATTCTAGAGGCAGAATCAATTATACGAAACATATTAAAATTAATTTAATATCTTTAAGATTATAAAAAAAGTGAAACCAAATGTGATTTAAGCAATGACAAAACGCAATTTTGAGAGATTTGATTTTGTAAAATTGATTTTACTTAGAAGTGAGTTGAATCAAATATGATTTATGTTTGGATACATTTCAAAAAAAATGATTTTTATGATAGTCTTATTGTAATTTATTTAAAAAATTATGTAAATGTGTAATATTTAAATTATTTAAACCGCTACTAAAGAATCTCTAAATAGAGACTAATTTTAGCGACCAATTTAGAGATAAAACCTCATATCGGTAGCTACACATTAGCGACTTCCCAAAATCGATTGCTAATTCGGTAGTTAACTATTTTAGTGACTGATTTGGGGATGAATTTTTAATTTCAGTCACTAAATCAGTCGCTAATTTGTTTGGCGACAGATTTATAGAAAGAAACTTTTAGGCTTTTTGAAAAACTGTTTTTGTTATTTTCTTCGGAGTAAGTTAAGTCTTAACTTTTTTAAGTATTTATAATAGACAAATATAAATATTTAAAAACCTCTCTCTCTCTCTCTCATTGTTCTAAAGACTAGAAGTGCCAAAATAAGACGAGCTAATCTATCAATCATAATAATTTTTTAGCTTTTATGTTTTTGCTAATTTTTGATACAGAATGTTCCTCTATTTTAAAAAGTTTGATGTTGTTATTGTATTATTTTAATATAATAATAGGCTTATGGCATTATATCTGTTTGGGATAGTAATTGATAATGGACGTGTTCTTATATCTTCTATGACCAATACATTTATTTGGGGTTGCTAAAGAATAAATTATTGACTGTAAAAAAAAATTGTTGGGTAGGCTAAGGGCCCCGTTCACTACAAGAAAATTGACGATTTCCGACGGCAATTTTCGTCGCAAATGTAGCAATTTTCGTCGGAAATTGACGTTTCCGACGAACTTTCCGACGGACAAAAAGTCGTCGCAAAATCGCTCGTCGGAAATAGTTTCCGACGGACTTTTTCGTCGCAAATATCTCCGTCGCAAAGTCGTCGGAAACCCGTCGCAAATCTCCGTGGCAAAGTCGTCGCAAACGCTGACACATTTTCGTCGCAAATCCGTCGGAAATCCGTCGGAAATTTTAAAAAAAAATAAAAAAAAAATTAAATCCAACAGTCGTCCTTATACCCTCACTAAACCAAACTTCTATTGCAATTCTTTCTCTTATACACTAGTAATTATCATAACAATAGAATGATAACAAATATTTGGTACAATCAGGAACTTTAAATAACATTTCCTCTTAAACATACAAAAATAATCTGTTTAAAATATTTATGTACATAAGACATTAAAAAATCCCCCTAAGTGCCGTTGTCTACATTTCTCAGCATACATTTACTACACCAACACCCTTACATAACCAAATATCTCTGACGCCATGCATCAGGGAAGTCAAGCCAATGTCAATGTATTCAATAAAAAATATTGTATGATTTGTTACATACTATATCAGCTTTACAATAAGAATTTGGAACTCTTTCTTCATCTGTTTTGGGTTGCCAAAATGTGAAGTTGGAAGACTATAGATACGCCAATCTACTGTTACTACTTTTCTCATAACACAGTACTCTTGTGGTCTAATTGATGAAATTAACTATTGTTCCTAGGACAAAATTTTCTTGTTGATGCATATTAATAATCAAAACAATGTTAATTATGTCTAGGAGGACTTGAGAAAGTAGATACTCCTAACAAACCCTTTTCCAACTTCACCTACTGCTTTTAACACTTTCTGAGGGTCAGTTCCTTCCTCAAGTCCTACTAACCAGTGCACTAGGTGATAACCCCTGTCAATTTGCAATCAATAATCATAAAATAGTTTTATAATATTTATAAACCAATAATCATAGTTTGAAATTTAAATATTCAGTCTCAAGCTCTATGGGTAATTGTCCATCCCAACTTCACACCCAATCGAGAACCCCTTTTTCATAAGGGAATGGCCACAGAATAGTCATTTCCTTTGTAGAGTGAGCAACAATAATTAGGAAAACCCACCTTAAGAACCCAGTGATCCGTGAGCAGGGAGCATCAAATGGCAACGGATTAAGAAAGAGATACGCAACCAAAAGCTCAACAGCCTCCTCTACCAAGCAAGCTGAAAATAGGTGTGAAGCAGCCCAACGTTTTGCTAGTCTAGAAAAAAAAAACTGTCAGTTACAGATTACAAATAGAATATAACTTGACATACAAACTTTCAAATGTTCACCTAACTACTGGTCCATAAATCGGGTAACGACTTTGTAATCCATTGATCATGCTAGCATGTTGACTATGGGTAAAAAGTTTCTTGTCAGCAGAAGACACCCGCGTTTTTTTATCATTCCCAACTGCATGTTAAAATGGTTTGATAAGTGAAATTGAGAAGTGGCATTCTCCAAAGTTCACCAAAGCTTATCATCAGATTGACTGAAAATACATTAGGAATTCAAATTTGAATAAAATCATGTTACTAACCAGCCGCAAAAAGTGAGCATTACTGTATAGATAATACTATTTGCATCACAGTATAAAATCATGGTAATACAACTACAAAAGTGAAAAAGGATGATGATAATACTACCTGTGATGTTGCTTGCATTTGATTCATCTCTACTTCCCTTGCATGCTGTTTTTCTTCCAGCTTCAGGTAGAAATGAATCAACAGGATAATGACAACAAATCAACAATCATAAAATTTATATTGTTAAAAAAAGGAAAAACAATAATCCTTGCATTTTCTACAAACCTCTCTGCTCTACGGATTCCTTTCGAGGCAGTTTTTAAAACAGGAGGCGGGGATTCCACAGCCTTTTTCATTCTTGATACGTTTTCACTATCAAAGTTAAAAGCTGGATGCAATGCACCAGTATGGGTCCCGCCGCAACACTATTCCAGGCATCGTCGGTATCCCTTGAAGCCTCAATCCCACTCTCAATACCAGGATAGAGTAGTCCAATAGATATAACTTATATGTTTTGTCTTCTTGCAAGAGAAAATGCAATGGAAATTAAATCATTAAAAGAGGAGTAAGCAACTTCATTCCCTAAACTTATCAAACAATGTACAGTATTGTAAACAATGCCACAAGAACATCAAGGTAGGCATACGATTTCAAACATCAAACACAAATATAACTAAAATAGATTTACAATCTCATATAACTAACATGAGTTCAAACATTAACACTAAATGAAGCAGTCAAACAGATTTGATGAAGAATAATCAAACACTTATAGTCTAACAATGAAAATAGAACTGATGAAGCAGAATCCAAAGCTACACGATGCACAATCATTGAATCGATTAGAACAAGCTGAAACTCACTAGCAAAGAGATGAACAAGCTGAAACTCACAAGTGAAGAGATGTTGCAGCGAAGGAAACTCCGATTTTGTGCGGTTTGGTTCTAACAGTAAATACAATGTCAGTTTCATGCGATTAGGGTTTTTTATTTTTGCAGAAATAAGAATACAATTTGAGATTTGAGAAATAAGAACATTGAGATAATCAGAAAATTCATCAAAATCTCTAACATATTCCAGAAAGGCAGAAACTTATATCAAAAATTAAAAGATAATAATCAGAACATTAAGATCAAAAAACAAGAATCAAGAAAAGAGAAGATCGCAATCTTACGAGCGGTGGATGAGATGTGATGGCACAGTTGGAGCACAATCTCACGAGCGCTGGATGAGAAAGACAATCGGATTCGATAAACAGATTACAAAACCAAATCAGTAACATAGCTAGTATTCAGAATTCCAAATCGCACCTGAGGAAAATTACACACCTTTGCAGAATATGAGAAGCCACAAATAAAATCGTTTCAGAGGGTTAGGGTTCAAATCGCAACCAGAGAGAAGCGGAATCGATCCAGAGAGAAGCAGAATTGCCCTTCTCATGAAGAGAAGCAGAATCGCAACCAGAGAGAAGGAGAATCGCAACCAGAGAGAAGGAGAATCACACCTCTGATGAAGAGAAACAGAACCGCGACCAGAGAGAAGCAGAATCGCACTTCGCAGTTCTGATGAAAAGATTCGCACCACGTTCAAACGTTAGGGTTCAAGGATTTTGGTGGCGGCGGTGAGTGGTTAGTGGTGAATGGTGAGTGGCGGTGGTGAATGGCAGAGGAGGGAGGAGGTCAGGGGAGGAGAGTGGAGGGTGAGGGTGAAGCGAGTGAGTGAGAGAGAAAGAGTGGAGGGAGGAGGGCGGTGGAGAGTGAGGGAAGCATTTCACTGGAAGAGAGAAACGGTGGAGAGTGAATGTGTTAAAATGAGAGAAGTGAGAGGGTTCGAGCGAAGATGGGTATTGTTTTATTTGGGTTTATAGTTTGCGACGGATTTTTAGAGGTTTCCGACGAAAATATCCGTCGGAAATTTGCGACGGAAAACGACTTCGTCGCAAATGTAAGCGGGAATTTTACCGCCTCTTTTGCTGAACATTTGCGACGACTTTTTCGTCGGAAATCCGTCGAAAATTGCGACGGATAAGAGTTCGTCGGAAAGTTTCGTAGGAAATGCCACTTATTCTTGTAGTGGTTTGGATAGAGCTTATTTTGAGTTTATGCAAAATAATTTATGTAAATAAAAAAGTTTTTATGTATATATTATTCATAAACTTGTCATGAAGGTAGTTTATAGAGAAACAATTTATAGAGATATAATTTTTTTTTGAGATATAGAGATATAATTTTTGTTAATGAGAACTTGTGAATAAACATAAAAACTTATTTATCTCCATAAGTGGTTTTTCATAGGCTCAAAAATAAGCTAATCCAAACAGACCCAAAATATAAAAGATGCTTATTTATTAAAAATAAATAAATCTTTTTTGGGTAGCCAAAGCTACTCCATTAAAGATTGTAGAAATTACTTTTCCTTTCATTTTAGAGCTAGCTCTCATGCTTTTCTTGACATCCAGGCCTAGTCCCTACTAGTAACTTGGACTTGATTATGAATAAAATGGCTCGAGTTTTTTTTTTGAAAAGCAATAATTTCATTGAAAGGGAGCACAACGGGTGCCCAATCCTTACAATGGGGAAAAAGAAAAGGGGGGGGGGGCTCCTCAAAACCTCCTTGAGCCAAAATCCATTGGGAAAAAGACTCAGAGAGGAAAAAGACTTAGGGAGGAAAAAGAGTACCTCGTACAATCTGCGCTGCAGTGAGGACAACCAACCTAACCCACTGTTTCTCCCCCTGCTAGATTACATATTGTTCAGACATTGTAGTGGATTAGACCACCACATTGAAATTGAAAAAGAGGAGCAACAATTCAAACGATAAACACACCAACTCCAAGCTAAGCTTTTGATGCGGGTTATTACTGCTTCGACACTTGGTTCCTCATTCTTAAAGATAGCGCTATTCCTTGCAAGCCAAATACTCCAGCAAGTTGTTAGCCAAAACATATGCTTCGTTCGCTTTGCCTTTTTACCATTGCATAAACGACCACAAGCTAGAAGGAGATCAACAATATTCGAAGACAAATCAAAATAAAATCCGAGCCAAATCCCCATCTGCTGCCAAACAGCTTGCACGAACCTGCAAGAAAAAGACAAATGGTTGACCGATTCTGAGTTGTTACTGCAAAGAGAGCAAGACGCCTCCTGCTCAGAGTGAAGAACATTCCTGTGCAAAAGAGCGTCACGCACAGGCAGAGAGTTGAGCAACAAGCGCCAGCCAAAAACCACAACCTTCGACGGCACAATTGATTTCCACAATTCTCCCAAAAAATGCTGCGCGGTCGAATCATTGGAGGAAGCATCTGTGCAGATCAGCTTTTGATAAAAAGACTTCACTGTAAAACACTTTGAATTATCGTGTGGCCACACCCAACTATCTTGCTCCCCTCTAGTTGGCTGGATTGCTTGCAATATACTGTCCAAAATCATCCCTTCAGATTTGCGAACTCGTTCTTGATATTGATTCCATGGATTGAGCGATTGCCACACCTCTTCAGTCCAATTACCGAATTTAGCAACAATAAGTTGTTGCTGAACAACTCCAGCAAAGAACAACGTAAACACCTTGAACAAAGGCTCAATGCCTAGCCATTGGTCCTTCCAAAAAAGGATCGATGCTCCATCACCCAAACCTCCTTTTGCACACCAAGCAAACCTCCTTTGCTCCTTTAAATTAACATCCAAGCCAATCAAATCTCTCCACCAAATCGAACCAACATTCCAGCGAGAAATTCCTTCTAGCGAGTCGTGAATGAAACAAGAAGAAAAGTCCCCATATCTATACCGCAACAACCCACTCCAGCTCGCATCACAATTCGTCAATGCCCTCCATTTCCACTTGGTTAACAGAGCTATGTTAAATAGTTCAAGATTTTTAATACCGAGGCCACCCTCATTTTTGGCTTGCACACTCTATCCCAAGCCACCCAATACATTCCATTATCACCCTCTTTAATTCCCCAAAGGAAGTCCCGCTGAATTTTAACCATCTTCTTTATAACCACTTTCAGAGCTTTGTAAAAGGAAAACATGTAAAGAGGAATACTATTCAAGATGGAGTTGATGAGGGTTACCCGGCCACCGATGGACAGAAGACGACCCTTCTAAGAAGCCAATCTCTTACACATACCCCCTAAAATCGAACTCCACGTAGCTTCACGCATTGGATTAGCGCCTATTGGGATTCCCAAGAACTTGAACGGTATTGCTTCCGTTCTACAAAAGAGGAAGACGCTAGCCCTATCCATAAACTCATCCGGGACGTTGATACCAATCAACTTGCTCTTGTGGAAATTTACTTTCAAGCCGGACACAAGCTCAAAGGCTCTCAACAACGACTTTATACACCAAACATTTTCCCAAGTGGCCTTGTCCAACAACATTGTGTCATCCGCAAATTGCAACATAGAAAAACGGATGTCTTGGCTAATGAAGAAGTCATGATATAAACCAGTCTCAATCGCCATTCGCATTAAACATGCCAAACCTTCAGCGACAATGAGAAATAAAAACGGTGACAAAGGATCCCCTTGTCGCAAACCTCTACAAGCATTGAAGTCTTGCGTTGGGCTACCATTTACAAGAACTGACATGGAACTAGTGCACACACAAAATCTTACCCAAGAAATCCATCTACTAGGAAAACCCATTCTTTGCAACATATAGATTAAAAAATCCCAAGAAATAGAGTCGTAAGCTTTCTCAAAATCTACTTTGAACATCAAACATTCTTCCTTACCCCGCTTAGCATAATCCACTGCTTCATTGACAATCGCGACCCCATCTAAAATTTGTCTTCCCCCGTTGAAAGCAGATTGGTGATTGGAAATAATTTTGGTCATCACCTTCTTCAATCGATTTGCCAACACTTTGGCCAATATTTTGTATAAATTCCCTATCAAACAAATAGGTCTGAATTCACTCAAACCTTGAGGATTGTCATTCTTAGGGATCAATGCAATAAAAGAAGCTGTGATTGCTTTTGGAAGATAGGCGCACTCAAAGAATTCATTAAAAAAACCCACAACTTCATCCTTCAACAAACTCCAACAACGCTTAATGAAATTGAGATTGAATCCGTCGGGGCCCGGGCTCTTATCTCCATCACAATCCCACACTCCCATCCTTATCTCTTCTTCGGAGAAAGGTTGAATTAGGGGATCCGACTCAGATGGCAATAATTGATTGAAATGTAGGTCATCAAGAGTTGGGCGATTGAGATTTGGCTCCAAAACAGTTCTCAAAATGATACTTGACGAACAACTTCACTTCATCTACATGCTCCACTGGGTTCCCGTTCTCCCTAATAATCACCGCATTACATCTTCTTCTTCTATAACGTAAGAGAGAGTGGAAGTACTTCGAGTTCATGTCCCCTTCCTTAATCCATCTTGCTCTTGATTTTTGGGCCAATAAAGACTCTTTCACCCGGATTTCTTTCCAAAGCGAGGCGGAGACTTCCTTCCTATTTACCACGGCATCGGTATCCCAACCTTCACTAAGAATGGCATCTAAAGAACTCAGATCTCGGACCAAATTATCAATATTCAAGTCTAACTTACTGAACACCTCTTTGTTCCACCCTCTAATGCTCCCCTTAAGCAATTTCATCTTTTCTTTTAGGACGAATGCCTTACAACCCGATATGTTAACCTCATTCTAGCATCGGTGAACAAAAGGTAAGAAATCTTCGTGCTCCAGCCAAGCATTAAAGAAGCGGAATGGCTTTGGACCCCATTCTTTCGATGCTCGCAAAAGCCAGATAGGATAGTGATCAGAAATGTCCCGGTTACCAATCCACTGGCTCGTGATTCCCCAATCTGATATCAGCCCTTCTGAAACCAAGAACCTGTCTAGCCTGCTCATAGAACCGTCTGAACTAAACCATGAGAACTTCTTACCCATCACCGGAACATCGACTAAGTCCATGTAACCCATAAAGCTAATGAAATCATCCATCTCCACCTCTAAGGAACTCCCGCTTCTGCCCTTTCTATCATTTGCGCAAGACACTGCATTAAAGTCACCAACAATGCACCATTCACCATCTCCCAATCTTTGTTTAACTTCTACCAATTCAGTCCAAACCCTTCTCTTTGATACTGTCGAACAATGAGCATACACATTAACCACATGAATAACTTTACCACGAGACACCGTACTGAGCCCAAGAAAACCAACACCGGAAAAATGCGACGTCACCGTACATGCACCCTCAAGCCAAGAACACAGAATACCCCCGAAGAACCTCGGGAAGGTTGATGAATCCATTGAAACGAACGATTGCCCCAAAGCATACCAACCTCCTGCTCAACCATCACCTCCCTCTTCGTCTCTTGTATACAAATAAAATCAAATGACCTTGAGTTAATAAGAGCCACCAACTGGCGTCGCTTCCCACGATCGCCCCACCCTCTCATATTTAAAGAAAAAATATTCATGAAGGCCGAGTGGAATTCGCCCTCTTACTGCTTTCAGCTTCATCTCTTCTCTCACCATCCTCTATCAAATCAACATATCTGTCATCAGGCAAATTACCTTGTACCCCGATAAGCTTAGCATTCTCCCAGACCTTCCTTACTACCGCCTTGCTTCGGAGAGCCCAAAATATATTGTTGCACGCGGCAATATCACCACTCGAAATCGAACCCCCGCATAGAACCGTACCGGCAGAAATTAAAGAAGATTGATTCCTACTAACCACGTGAGAGTTCTCCGGTGCTTGAGAGCCCCGAATTGAACCAACCAAGACTTCCTTTAACTCACGTGGAGCCAGAGGTAATTTACCTGCGCGTTTCTTCCTTTTCTATCCAACCATTAAAAGTTTTCGCTGCTTGTGAGACCTTGCGCAACCAGCTTTCGATTTGGGCCTATTTTGGATTGAAGGCAGATTTATAGAATGAACATCACCAGATGGAGTTTCTGTACCAGAATGTTGAGCTTTGAGAAGAAGAGAGGGATTTGTTTCCTCGACGTAACTACCCTCCGAAGTGATAGGAGATTCTTCAGCAAATTGAATATCTCATTCATTAGCTCGAGTTAACTAATTGCATATATGATATATCAAAAAAAAAAGGCTAAATTATAGTTTTAGTCCCCCTATTTTTTAAAATTCGGACATCTGGTCCCCCCATTTTAAAATTCAGAGATTTAGTCTCCCAACTTTAAAAAACTCAGAACATTTAGTCCAAAGAGGGGTTTTTCACTTTTTTTTTGCTGACTTGGCATTCTGTCAAAAAAAGGCTGACGTGGCAT
This sequence comes from Astragalus membranaceus, assembly GCA_039519185.1. NCBI lineage: Eukaryota > Viridiplantae > Streptophyta > Magnoliopsida > Fabales > Fabaceae > Astragalus > Astragalus membranaceus. The sequence continues at coordinate 161,047,044 of CM076850.1, forward strand.
TCATTAAATGACGTGGCAGCTGACATAGGCACCACACGTGTATGCCACGTCATTTAATGAACCATGTCATCTTGCCACATCATTATTTATTTAATAATAAAATATTAAAACAAAAAACAAATAAAGAAACTGAGATTAAATTAACTAAATTAAATTCATTCTTCTTCACGTTTGATTAAAAGATTCATTCTTCTTCACATAAACATCTGACACACTCTTTTAACAGTTGGTTTCTATCTCTTTCTCTCTCTCATTTTTCTTCACTTAAACATCCGAAATTTCATCTTTCTATTCCACTCTAAATCACCCCTTTCTCTCCACTTCAAAGATCAACAATGGAAAAAACTAAAAACACTTCCCCTCTTACAAAACATTCGAAGATCTTCACGCATGGTTTCAGGGAGATTTGTCTTCAAGAACATTGTGCAAATTTGTCTTTTCTTCAAGAACATTAAACAGAAGGTTCGTCCCAAATCAACTCTCTTTTTCTTCAAGAACGTTGTGCAGAATGTTTGTCTTTTCTCCATCGCAACCTTTGTATTTTCCCAACTCCTCTTGTTCGATCGGTATAGATCTGCAGATCTGTAGTAGCAACAACGAACAAATAAGGGAATGGAGCAGAGGATTCGAAGAGGTTTAGAAGGGGATTCGTTCTGTATGATGAGCGTTCGGGATGGGAAGGTAGAGGGAGACGAAAACTTCATGGTGTTGAAGTTGTGGTGTCGTAAAGGTTTCACCTTTTTGCAATAAAGCTGGGTTCTTCTACTCATTCACCATCTCTGTTATTCTCCTTCGACAAATCTAAAGGGGTTTCACGTTTTTCAGCTCAGATCAGCCACTGATTGGGATTTTTATGGGTTTAGGATTTTGGTTCAAAGGTGTTCTTTGTGGGTTCTGGGTTTTGAAACTTTTTTTAATCTGATAGGTATGGGAAACAAAGAAGATGAATGAATTTAATTTTAGTTTTAATTCTGATCAATAAACAGAGAAGAAGAATGAATTTAATTTTAGTTTCTTTAATTTGTTTTTTGTTTTAATATTTTATTATTAAATAAATAATGACGTGGCAAGGTGATGTGGTTCATTAAATGACATGGCATAAAGTGTGGTGTCTATGTCAGCTGCCACGTCATTTAATGAGTGCCACGTCAGCCTTTTTTTTTGCCAGAATGCCAAATCAGCAAAAAAATTAAAAACCCCTCTTTGGACTAAATGTTTTGAGTTTTTTTAAAATTGGGGGACTAAATGTCCGAATTTTGAAAAATAGGGGGACTAAAACTATAATTTAGCCTATATCAAATCAAATGTTGTCCCTATAGAAAGCAAAAGACAAAGAAAAAACAAAAACATATATTATTATGTATGTATTCTTTGCATATCAAATGCGATTTAGTTTGAGCAGCTTGGTGATGGACATCACTGCAACAATGAGGAGGAGAATGAGACTAATGAAAGAGGCAATTAAGGCAGCACCACCTCTATTGCAGTAAGCCTCAAATTTGTCACATAACTTAGCCCACCTTGCATGTGAATTACCATTCCTTCCCAATTCTGCCATAGATGTTGCTGCACTATCTCCAGCTGTTGCTAGAGCCAATATCACCTTCACCCAATTAACCAAAAATTATATATATAGTCAAACAATTTCATATGCTATATGTTAATAACAATCTAAATGAATTAAGTACCGTGTCAAATATTGCAACTAGTGCAAGTTGGAGCCCTTTGTTATCAAAGTGGGGTCCTAATATATCCACTGCTATCACCACCAAGTTATAGAGACTGACAATTCCATTAGCTATCACAAAGAACCTATACTCTCACACCACAAATTAAATAACATGTGAGGGTGAAAATATCCAATTATATATATTGCAATGTTAAAAATGGGGGACAGTAAATTATTTGATTAGGACTAACACAAAAGATGGAGTATGTTGAAGCTTTGCAGTAAGAGTAACTGTCATTGGGGTGCTACCAATGGTGGCAACTACTACGCTTTTCGTTTGTTTGTTGAGTGCCATAACAAGAGTAGCAGATGTAGTGGCCAAAAATGCAACAACCCTAAGGAACAAAAGGGCCCAGTTCTTCTTTGGCTTGGTCTCAAGAATATCATTGAAACCGGACTCTACATTTTCTAAGGCCATTGTGCAAGTATAGGGGATGATGATGCAAATGGTGTGAAGGAGAAGGATGTGATATTATAGATAGAAGAAAGTAAAATGGATCAACCATATGGCTTGGTAAGTCTAAGAAGCCAAATTGGGTTCTGTCTGAATATTCTTCAGGTTGTCTAACCAACTATCCATTGGTGAGAAATATGTGAAGACACTCTTGGTCAATTAAGTATTAATTAATTTTATCTTAATTTATGGTTGGATTTAGAATGAAATTATATCAGTTTTGGTTGCGACTTGCGCCATCGAGCTCAGTCTTGAGTTCCCTGTAGAGCTCTTAGCTGAAGGCTAAATCGAGCACGGTCACGATAGTAAAAAAATCTAAGCTCTCCGGGAGAGGTCGGCTTCTGTGCATATACGAAACACAATGGGAAACCCTTAAGTGTAGGATTGGAATCGGGTTCCGTGCACTACCCTGAGTAGACTCCCATGAAACCGAGCTCCTAAATCTGAGGTTTAGGTCGAGGATGAATCCTAATGTCGATCTCCCTTCCATAACGTGCCTAAATTAACAGGTATAATTAATAGCGAAGATCTCTCGTCACGATCTTAAATGCTGCAAGACCAGACAAATATTAATCCGAAATTAGTGGAGATCACCACCGTTAGAGTTTGCAACATTGCACCTACGGTTAGGGGTCTTCACCGCAGGTTTGCTAACGTGTAATCTAACCTAAACTCATACTCTTCTCCTATTTTCTCTAAAGTCTTAAACTGACTTAGGCAACAGTGTCTTTGCAAGCACCTTCCGGCATTAACAATATCGATAAAACTTCATATTAATTTGTTTTTTTATAAACAAAATGAATTTATCGAAATAGAAGACAGTTAAACAATATTTAGGAAACCAACAGCAGTTGGCCTAGTGGTTAAGGTTTATCCACCACTGGGTCCCGCTGGGGGTCGGCTGGGTATGCTCCCCAGTTCGATTCCCGGTTGGAGCGAATTGCTGTTGGCCACCTCAGTAGATTACTGGGGGGGCAGATTAGTCTTTCGTTGTCAACGTTGGGACACTGCCCGGTCCAGGGGTCTCCGGGGGCTTGCTCCTTCCCTTCACCAAAAAAAAAAAACAATATTTAGGATACAAATCTAACAGAACCTTGTTGACAGTAACTACCCAAAACAACCAGAACCTACATGTTTTAGGCAGGAGAAAACACCTGCAGTCCGGCACAACCAAGCCAACCATAAATTAACCACCTCTAAACATTATATGATGTGAAATAATTAACACCCCTAGAAATATAAAAAAAATAAAAGAATTTCAATTTATGTTAATATTGTTGTGCAGCTTTTATAATATTTGACATAAGCAATCAACAAATCAACCGTCAATACATCAATGATTTCATGATGACTATTATATTTTGTACGACTCAGATCATGTTTTGAAATTACAGATTAGTCTGACACATAGACCCTTTACACAAGATGCCTTTAGTTGTTTATCTAATCTTTTATCATTAAGGGTGAGTTTAATTTGCACTGAGGTACACGAAAAAACAATACATGATAAGTATTTTTAGTAATACTAAGGGCCCATTTGGATGAGCTTGAGCTTATGAAAAATAACTTATATGGAGATAAATAAGTTTTTATGTTGACTTACAAGTTCTCACTTACAAAAATTATATTTCCATAAGTTGTTTTTCCATAAGTAATATTGACAAGCTTATGAATAATACATAAAAGCTTATTTATTTACATAAGTTGTCTTGCATAAACTCAAAATAAGCTCTATCCGAACAGACACTAAGTTCTTCTTTAATACTAAGTCTGTGTTTGATTTACTAAAAAAAGGAACTGGACAAGACAATTTTAATTATACCCTACTTGAATTGAAAACTCATCATGAAAATAAAAAAGAGGGTCAATGGACGAGACAAAAAGCCAAATTATTGTCTCTCATTCAATTAGGTACAATTTTTTGTGCAAGTTATAAAAAGGCTAAAGTGCTTCCGGGGTCCCTTATCTTTATTTCAAGTAACGATTTGGTCATTTATCTTTTTTTTGTCCCAAATCAGTCCTTTATGTTTTAAATTTTTGACACATAAATCATTTTCTGTCTCAAATCAGTCCTTTATGTTTCAAATTTTTAACACATAAATCCTTTTTTTGACACATAATCAGCTCTGTTAACGGAAAAGGATTTATGTGTCAAAAATTTGAAAGATAAAGGACTTATTTGGGACAAAAAAAACATAAAGGACTAATTTGTTACTTTAAATAAAGATAAGGGACCCCGAGAGCACTTTAGCCTTATAAAAACTATCTAAATACTAAAATGCATTTCTTTTACAAACAAAAAATACCTTTTTTTATTTTAAACTCAATAAATATTTTCTCTCTCCTCTCTCTCCTTTTATTGTTCTCTCTCCATCCTCTCTTCTCTCTCTCTCTGTTTCATTATTCTCTTTCCTCTCCCCCTCCCCCTCTTCTCTCTCTCTCTCTTGCTCTCTCTCATCTCACCTCTCACCAATGTTTAGAAAATGGATCTGTCATTAAACTCGTGAAAGCACTAGTATAATGATTCAACTGTGTTTGAATCGGGCCGGTCATTAAACTGGTAAAGACACTCATTATATGTTATATATTAAGTAATAAATTTTAGATATAACTAAATTATAAACTAAGATAAATAATTATTTTATATATTTCATATGACTAAATGTTAATCAAAATGATAAATAAAAAAAAATTATGTATATGTAATTATATCCACTACAACAAAAAAAGCCTTCAGGGGCACTTTTTTTAATCCATTAGGGGCGCTTTCGGGTTCCCCTAAATCTGGCGCTGCTGTTGCCAAACCTTCTATAGGAGCGCCCAACAAGCGCCTCTAATTATTAGGCAACAGGGGCGCTTGCAGTAAAAAGCGCCCCTATTGGTCTTAGCGCGTTTGACAATCAGGGGCGCTTGCAGTAAAAAGCGCCCCTGTTGGCCTTAGCGCGTTTGACAATCAGGGGCGCTTGCAGTAAAAAGCGCCCCTGTTGGTCAGGCCAACAGGGGCGCTTCTAACTGCAAGCGCCCCTGATTGTCAAGTGCGTTAAGACCAACAGGGGCGCTTTTTACTGCAAGCGCCCCTGATTCTATGTTTTTTTTAAAAAAAAAATTGTTTCTGGTATATCAAATATTTTGCATTAACCAATATCATCACCTGCATAAAACTGAAACAGAAACGAACCAACAACAACCAATATAAACTCAACAACCAAATTTCAAATCAACTAACCAATTGCAAATTAAATTCCAACTAACAAACTTATATATACCCATCTTATATACATACAATCGGTTGGTTTTTAGAATTCCATATGACCTGCATTATTAATTGTGTAAATTAGATAACAAGCAGTTAAAAGTATGTAACAAAGTTAGTTAATTAGTAAGTATCTTACTTTAAGTTTAGGAGGCCCTTTGTTCCCCCGATTGATGATATTCTTCTTAACTGTCATTCCACGACGAGTGAACTTTTTTTGTGCGCGCTATCATGACTCTCATGACCACTGTGCACTATCGTCACTGTGGGAAGTCATCTCACCTGATAAGAGAACTTAAATATATTATAGGTGAAAAACAGACAAAGTACAATTTTTAAAAGTTTTTCAATTCATATCCAAAAAAACAGACAAATTTCCTCTTTTAAAAGTTTTTCAATTCCTCTCCCTATTTTCCCAAGCTCTATTTCCTATTCTATTCTTATTCCTCGCCCTTTTCGGTTCCAATTAATTCGTCCCTAACACTAAATCCAGTCCAATGCCTCATCATACCACTCGTATTTCCAGTCACAAACAATTAAATCAACAAATGCATCAATCATTAACAATTATAAAATGAATTCCCAAACAATCAACACAAACATCAAATTTTCACGAAAAGGGTTTTTCGCACTCATCAAATACGCCTTTGCATAGAAAACCAGTACATGTAACCTCATAAAATCAACACGAAACTGTAACCAACGTGAATAAAAAAAATTTGAAAATCTAAAGATTAAAGTGAGGAAAACTCACAAGTCTCGGAGTGAAGGCGTCGTTCACGGAGGAGGGAGGACGAAGCAGCGCCGTTCACGGAGGAGGGAGAAGCAGCGCCGTCGCTCACGAAGGAAGTCAGCCCCACAATCATACATAAATACTGAACCTATGTTATACGATTTTCTGCAGAATTTTTGATTTACAACTAATTTAAAATACTTCTCACATTCCTTTATTAATCCAATCTATTCCATGTTTAATACAACATATAAACACAATAGATAATCTTCAAAATCTAATCAGGGGCACATCTTCAAAATCTATTCCAAGTTTAATACAACATACAACTAATTTTTGTTTTTCATCAATCAACATTTTAATACAAAAAACATCCAAATACAAATCATTTCAGCACTCACATCAGAATCTAATCTTCAAAATCATATGACTCATGAAAGGAATGAAACTATGGCTTGTCAAAAAAAAAACGAAGGAGGGATTGTGCATCGTTTACCTTCTGAGTTTTCACGTTCACAGAGGAGGGAGGAGGCGTTGCTTCGTTTTCACGGAGGAGGGAGGAGGCGCTGCTTTGTTTTCACGAAAGAGAGAGAAGGCCTTGCTTCGTTTTCACGGAGGAGGGGAGGCCGTTCACGGAGGAGGGAGGAGGGAAGGCGTCGTCGCTCACGAAGGAAGGAAGGAGGGAGAAGCTGCTTCGGTTCACGGAGGAGGGAGGAGGGAAGGCCGTACGTTCACGGAGGAGGGAGGGAAGCTGCAAAGGTTCGCAAATGGAGGCTACTGTGTGTGTGAAGTGTGAGGGAGGCGCGGCTGTGTGAATTTTCGCAAATAATGAGAGGGAGTTAGGGTAAAAGAGAGAAATTGGGCATCAGGAGCGCTTTTTAAAAAGCGCCCCTAAAGGCCTGAGCATCAGGGGCGCTTTTTAAAAGCGCCCCTAAAGGCCCTGCGTGTTCTGGGCTTCAGGGGCGCTTTTTAAAAAGCGCCCCTGATGCTCAAAACACGCAGGGCCTTTAGGGGCGCTTTTTAAAAAGCGCCCCTGATGCTCAAAATACGCAGGGCCTTTAGGGGCGCTTTTTAAAAAGCGCCCCTAAAGGCCCTGCGTATTTGGGCATCAGGAGCGCTTTTTAAAAAGCGCCCCTAAAGGGTGCGCCCTCTTTCTACAGTTTTGTTGTAGTGATCACTTGACATGCCTTTTATTTACCTAAAAAATCACTTTTTTGAATTTAAAACTGAATTTTTTATTTTTTTCTAAAAAATGACCGGTTCTGAGTCGGTTTGGCCGGTTCTTCACCGGTTCTCACGGTTTTTGCCCGGTTTGCCTGCTTCTGAAATCTGCTGTTTTTTTTCCGATGAACCAGACCACCCACCTGACCATTTACCAGGTTTAGTCCGGTTTTCTAAACCATGCCTCTCTCCCTCAGCTCTCTCTCTCTCTCTTCAATCTTTTATCTCTTTTCTATCCATTTCCTCTCTCTCTCTCTCTCTCTCTCTCCATCATTTTTTTTTCTCTTTTTATAATTTGATATTAAATTATAGTATCTACTTCTACTATTTATCTATTTAAGAAAAGATAGAGTTGTTTAAATTACCAAACTGCCCCTAAATCTATTTTTAAAAAGTCTACTATTTATCACTTATTGTTTTACTTTTGGGTCAAGGTAAACATCTAGTATCTTCTATTTAAGAAAAAATAAGGTTCTTTAAATTACCAAACTGTCCTGCATATATTTTTTAAAAGTTTATTATTTATCAATTATTGTTTTGCTTTTGGGTCACAATTAATGGGTAAACATAATAGGTAATCAATTTAATTTCATTTCTATAAGTACATAATAATATTTTAAATCACTCGTATCAAGCAACACGGTACGACTCGTGCGTATGCATGGATATAAAAGTTCGTTTGTTACGACTTATTTTTTAAAAAAATCACATTTTTTTAAAAATAATCACTTATGACGACATGCTGTCCGTTTGTTACAAATTTTTAAAAAAAATGAGAAACTGGAAAGAATCTAAAAACCGCTTCATTCATGAAGCTGTTTTGAGTAGTTTCTCATAAAAATCAGTTTTTTAAGAACGATTTTTTTAAAATAAGTGATTTTCAGTATGTTATATAAACACAAAACAACTTCTCATTTTCTTAAAACTCTCAAAAAACTAATCTCTAAATTATTTAACTACAAAATCACTTATTTTTTAATCCGTAACAAACGGGCCCATAATGCTAGTATGTTAATAAAATCAATTTCATATATATATATATACACACACACACACACATATCTATGTGTGTTTCATAAAGTTATGGATTTAATTTATATATACAATAAGTGTATATAAGTGTTTTACATTATCTACCAATTATAGGTTAACACATCATTGAAAACAAATTAATCAATTGGTAACCAACCATTTCATGAAGTGTGATTAGTTGTGGTTGTAAAAGCATGTCATCATCATAAAAAATAGGCTAAATAGCTGTTTTGGCCCTTTATCTTTGGGGTTGGTGTCACTTTGGCCCTTTATCTTTTTTTTTCTCGTTTTAGACCCTCATGTTTTTTGTGTGTGTCATTTTGGCCCCTACCGTTAGTTTTTTCTAACGGACGCCACGCTGTTAGTTAACTGCTGACGTGGCGCCTTATATGTCAGGGTTGACTTAGACCTGATTTGGTGATGTGACACATAAGAGACCAAATTGAAACTTAAAAAGAACATGGGGGACCAAATTGACACAAACACAAAACATTCATCTTCTTCCTCCAAACACCACCTCCATTTGGTGATGGGGCCAAAACAGCTATTTAGCCTAAAAAATACAATTAGAAGTTCTGCAAGTCCAAATTACACATGTCACCTCCACATAGCATGCAAGGCTTCTTCGCCACATGTCACCATAACAATCAAATTCGTTTTACTACTTGCCACGTGTCCTCATAATAATCTTTGAAGAGGTATGAGTTGGATTAACCCCTACAGAAAAATCGAAATTCAAAAGCTTTCCAACACACAACTAAAGTGTAATAAATAGTAGTAACTAACAATGCAATAATCATGCCCTCTAATCATTCGAATATTCAATGTCCTCAAGCCAATTAAAATCCTTAATAACACATCCTAAATAAACACTCAATAATTTTTTACCTGTCAGAATTAAAACTTTAAATGTACATTTAAAATAATGGCACCATATCAGATATCACATTACTTTTGGTCAAAGGATTAACTAACACAATTATTCTAATTCCAATAAATTCATCAGTCCATCGTTGGCTTCTATTTTCAAATTTGACTTCTATTACAAATAAATCATCAAAACAACAAAATGAACAACATAAAAAAAAGGCTGCTGTTACGGATGGACAGTGACCGAAGGAAATATTAGATTGGAGCCAAAGACTAAATTATGAAGAATACTCCCTTAAAATCGGGCTAACTGTAAACTTAATATGAAGGTATCACTCCATGTATCCAACCTGCAAACCATTCGATTTTTATCCAACAGTCAAACCAACCATCCGATTTTCAGATATAAAAACATGGCAAATAAACCATCACAATTTCAAAATACAACTGTAACCAAAACAATAAACCGTGACAATAATCATAATTCTGGTTTGTTATGCACAAAATCAAACCAAACCAAAACCTGCTATATTAATAAAAAAATCATGATTCTGATTAAATATGTGCAAAATCAAAATATTTAAAATCAGTCACATCTGTTCCTTAAATTTCGGAGTTCTTCCCCCAAATTAGCAATTAGAGATAAATGATAAATTGAAGCAGAATGTTAGTGCCTATTGCTGAAGGCTATATAGCATAAACCCTTCTGCGCAACCTAATACACAACTACACAAACTTCCAGAGACCGATAAGTACTGGATACGGCCTCATGAAGTATCCTTTATTTTTTATTTATTTTTAAAAAAGAAAAGTGCCATATACGGGATTGGATACGTATACGTAGCTGATACGTAAGAGATACGGCTTGCCATGGAGGACACGCGAGCGGGATACGTTCCAGCAACTTGAGATTGGGTGAAGTCTATGAAGATTAAGTTGTTACCGAAGCAATAAAAGGGAGAGAGAGACAGAGACACACACACACACACACACACACACAGAGAGAGAGAGAGAGAGAGAGAGAGAGAGAGAGAGCAGGCGCACCATGCAAGATCCGTAAATGGAGAAGCGAGATCAGTAAATGGAGAGGGAAAGAATATAACAGGCACACGAACAAGTTGAGAGGGATAAACATCTTCCAACGTTTTTTCTATTATTGATAAAGAAGGTCTTTTTAACTTAAAAAATAGTAGTAATTGTTAGTATAGTCAATTCAGTGAATATGACAACTCTGAAAAGTAGTAAATAAAGTTATTGGGAGTAAGTAAAGGTAATAGATGTGAATCAGAAAAAATATAATAATTTAAAATATATCAATGTGTTTGAAAAAAAATAAAAGTATCTCAGCCACTGACTTTTTAGCCGGGTAATTGTCCGGCATTAGAAGAGTATTAGAAGAGTACAAGTACCAAAAAATCACTTGAATATATTGTTAAATATGTTTTTATTTTTATATATTTAAATTTTAATTTAATTTTTTATTAAAGTATCCTGACCGCATCGTATCCTTATTTTCAAAAAAAATTTGTATCCCCATATCCGTATGGTGTCGTATTCGTGTCGGTATCCCGTATCCGGGCTTCATAGAAGTTAACTTATAAAAATAATTGTCATAAAAAGAAAAAAACTTAGACAACTAATTATTAAGAATCGCGATTGGATTCAATTGCATACGGTCGCGATTGGATTCAATTGTAGGAGGGTGTCTACAAAGCTGCTTGGTTTGTGCACAAAAGAGAAGAAGACAAGGGAGCCAAAAGAAAGCAAACTTGACTTGAGCTTAAAAATAGATGGAGTGGTGAGGGCAAGAGGCGCATGGCATCAAACCCTTTGTTGTTTGTATTATTGGTGAGGATACATCTTAAAATTATGTTTAACTATATTTTTAATCAAAAAATAACTAAACATTTAAACTTGACAAGTTGGACTACAAATTTATATTAAAAATAATTATGTTAAACACATTTTAAATCAAAACATACAACAATTAACAATAATTAAACGTTTACACTTATCTAAAAAAAAAAGAACTTCGGCCCGTGCCATAATATACTATTAATCATACTTCAACCTACGACAATATACCAGTGAATATTTGTTATTCTAAAATTTTGAATTTTTTACTAAGACATTCGAAACAAATATTTTTAACATAGGATATTATAATCTAAATTTATAGAAAAATAATTATAACAAAAATACACAAAAGTTATTACAAATCAAATTTAGCTAAATATTCAAAACACAATTTAAACCCGTGCATCGCACGGGTCTACATACTAGTACATTATATGTGTAAACTCTAATGTTATTATAGTAAATTCTACATATTTTTGCTTGAGCCCTCTAGTATCTATTAAATAGTGTACGACCACTGACAGGTCTAGAAAATTTAAGCCGGGGGCAATATTAATATACTCTATTTGTAATGAAACATAAGAAAAATAACTTACTTATATACTTATTAAGGAAAGCGGTTAACATTTATTCGTTCTAGTCTCATTTAAAAATTTAACTTTATTACCTAAATTATTTCAACAAGTCTCGACATTTGTATTTTTCATTAAATGAAGAAGAACATTTTTGGTATATTTTGTGATAATTTTTATTTATATTTTTTTGTGGTATTAATTTTTATTTATATTTTGTTACAACTTATATGAGTTAATTTTTGTTTATATTTTGTTATGGATGGAGTACATCACAATTGTTCTCTGCAACTATTCATGTTTTGGAAACACTAATTATTTTTTCATTACTAATAATTTCAAAAAGTTCCCTCTTTAAGTATTCTACAAAAAAAGGTCATCTCTTTAAGTAAGTAACTAAGCATATTTGGGTACAATAAACAAAAGCCAAATATTAGCACCGGGGGCATTTGCCCCCACCCCTTCTCATATATATATATATATATATATATATATATATATATATATATATATATATATATATATATATATATATATATATGTCCCTCTGTACAACATCAAAAAAAAGTTTCTGTACTGTTGTCCTGTCAAATACTTATCCATCTGCATATCAAAGGACCCTAATAAGACAACTGTTTATCCAATATATTGTTTGGTGATAAATAGACAATTCAAATAAAATAAAATAAAATAATATAAAATTTACATTTTTTTTGACAAAAGACAAATAAAATAATATAAAATGTACTTTTTATTGACAAAAGACAAATAAAATCATATAATATTTACTTAAATAATTTTTATTATAATATATAATATTTAATATAAATTCCAGAAACACTATATAATATAATACTATATATTTTTATATATGTAATAAACAGAATATATATATATATATATATATTTTTTTTTTCTTTTTTTGATAAGCAATGTTAGTGGAGGTGGGGGAATGTTTAGTTTCTGGGAGTTGTTCCTTCTTGCACTCATTTGGTATCACTTAGCTCGCCAACTGAGCTACTTACTTGGGATATATATATATATATATATACAATGAAAAAATATATATTATAAAAACAAGTATTATACCAATATATAATATTATATAACAATATTATGTTTTACTAGCGAAAAGCTTGCCTTTGTGTTTTTTCTATTTTGCTTCAATAGATACATACTTATGTCATCGTAGTTCATTGTGTAAGGTTTTTCTAATTTAATCTGCATCTTTAATTTATTTATTGTTACACAGCATGAACATTTACACAGCATGAACATTTAAAAACATAGTTGCATAAACCATATAACAAATAAATCATAATATTTGTAATTTTATAGCACTTTAGATTTTGGCTTTATTTTTATTTGATTTTTACATGTTATGTATATTTTTTAAGCTCATGTTGTGTAACGATAAATAAATTGAGAACACATTTAATTAGAAAATTATATTACGAGAGTGTCTTCTTTTCACTGGTAGATAATAATAGAGTTTAATTGGTGTATAAAATCACTGTAAAATTATTTACACCATCATAAAAATTTATGGTAAGAATAACTTTTAATGTAGTTAAGATAGGGGTCGGAATAGGCCAGGCCGGCCAGTGGCGGACCCAGCTCACACTGAGGGGGTTCAGTTGACACCCCTGAAAAAAAAAAATTCTGCTTACCACCTTATAGAATTTTTTTGACACCCCTGAATATTTTAGATTGCACCAATAGCCCAAATTTTACATCCATTTGCACCCAATACCCAAACTTCACTTAACCAAAACACACGCTCTCTGTCTCTGACTCTCAGTCTCTCGCAATTCGCAAACGCACCCACAGTCACACTCTGAAACTTTCTAGGACTAGGCAGGAACAGGAAGCCTTCTTCTTCCTTCTCCGTTCTTTCTCTCGCACTCGCACACAGTGGCGCGCTCACTGAAGCCTTCTTCTTCTCTGTTCTCTCGCGCAGGAACACAAAGCCTTCTTCTTCTTCCGTTCTTCTCTGTTCTCTCGCCAGTTGCCAGTCGCCACTGTTCTTCTTCCGTTCTTCTCTGTGATTCTGATTTCTGAGATTTGAATACTCTTTATCCATAAAAGATTTGATTTCTGTTCTTATGTGATTCTGATTTTTCTTCAGTGATTTGGATTTTTGGGGATAAATGATTGAGAACCGTAAATTGGGTTGTTTCTGATTTATAGCTTGTGGAAGGCTGTGGTACTCTCTATAGTCCACTTAAACTCCCCCTTCTTTAATAAGTTTGTTAGACGTCTAGCTATCTTACCATAGTTGCTAACAAATCTTCAATAGTAACCTGTGAGATCTAAGAAACCTCTTAATGCCTTAATGGATTTGGGTATGGGCCACTTCAACACAGAATCTACCTTCTGGGGGTCCATAGCTACCCCACATTTACTGATCACATGTCCTAGATACCTTACCTCCTCTCCTCTTTACCAAATTCACACTTTTTAAAGTTAGCATGAAACTCATGTGCTGCTAAGGTCTCTAAGACTTGCTGTAGGTGGTGTAAATGTTCCTGCTAGGATTGACTGTAGACCAATATGTCATCGAAGAAAACTAAGACAAACCTCCTAAGAAAAGGTTTAAGTGTGGCATTCATGGCACTTTGATATGTGACAGGAGCATTCATGGACTCCAACAACTTTCAGGACGTTGGTTGAAAATGGAAGACATAATGCGTATCCAGAGGTTTATCTTCTTTTGAAGCTGGCACTAGTTTTGCCTGTTGCAACAGCAACTGTAGAAAGAGCTTTCTCTGCTATGAATATTGTGAAGAATAGGTTGCGTAACCGGATGGGGGATACATGTTTGAACGACTGTCTGGTGACATACATTAAGAGTGATGTATTCAATAAAATTGACTCCGAGCTTATTATTCTACGATTTCAGAATATGAAATCACGTAGAGGACAAGTATGAAATGTATAATTTATTTATTTAAATATATTATAGTTGTTTTTAATTATATTTTTAGCAAATTGTGGATTTAAAAAATTTGACACCCCTGGCCCCGGGGTCCTGGGTCCGCCACTGAGGCCGGCCTACAGGGGTCTACGGCCTACCCTACATCAGGCCCAGGCCAGTCCAGGTTTTTTTCTAAATAGATAAGACCAAAGTTTTTTTAAAAGCCTATTTAAGTAAAAAGGCAAGGATACAGGTCATCATTTTTAATAATATTTTTTATTACTACTATTTTTTTGAAGCATTTTATTACTATACTATTATTATATTAAATTTTCTACTTTGTTTAACTTATAAATTTGCTTACATTTTATGTTTATCAAAATGATGACCTACATCAATTTTTAACATATTTAAAAGTATTATTATAAAATAAAATTTAAATAAAATGTCCTATAAAGACAATTCTTTAAAAGATTTTGTTAGATCTTGAATTAGATCTTAATTTCATTGATCGATTAGTTTGTTCGTCTATTTACAATGTCTATACTACTCAAAGGTTGTAGACTTTCGTAATTTTTTTTGCTGAAATAGGCTTCTAAACAGGCTTGCAGGCCTCATCAGGCTTTCCAAAAGGGAAACCTCAAAAGTCAGCGTATCACAGGCCACAGTCCAGGCTCAGGTCCAACATTTTCAATACAGGCTAGGCCCAGGCCATGCAAAGTCTAGCTCGGCCCAGCCTATTGCCACTCCTAAATTAAGATGAAGTTAAACTTTTTTGACGTAACGTTTTTGTGATTGACTGACGTTGTGAAAATTTTTGTACAAAAGTGTATATAAATTACATTTTTTACAATGTCAACCAATCACGAAAACCACAAATCCCAAAAAAAAAGGTTTGGTTTTATCTTAACCGCCATAAAAGCCATCTTTACCATTGATTTTTTTATTAGTCGAAGATACCAAAAAAATTCTTAGTGTTGGGTAAGTGTATACCAATAAAATTTTAATAATATTGAATTACCGACATGTTTTAGGATAATTTAATTTAAATTAAATTTAAATAAAGATAAAAGAAGAAAGTAGACTAATTGTCGCCGAAGAAATTTTGAAAGAGTGTGTAAGGATGACGAAGTAGAGGAAAACGAGATGACGGGGAAATATCGGTAGCAGAAGTTGCAAGGAAGGAAGAGCAGAGAGGATTGGGTCGCTTTTCATTTTCCTTTCCTCCCTTCTCTCTAAACAGAATCTAATCCCAATCCTCAATTCTCTACGCACAATTCATCTTACCTTGAGATTTCTTTCCTTTTCTTTTCCCCCTCCCAATCCCATCATCGTTTTCTCCCCAAAAGGAAATCAAATATTATCATTAATTAATTAATATCACTTTGTTATTTGACTTTGTTTCCTGATTCGGTTGTTGCAGAGTAGGGTTCTAGAGCCGCAGGTATTCTCAGATCCTTCCTTTGCTATTTATCTTGTTTCGATTTTCTGGGCGACCTTTCTTTGACGCGTTTTCGGATTTCAAGTATTCAAAGGTTGAACATTTTGAATATTGGGGTTTCTCATGTTAATCTTCAGAATAGGGTTCTTTTATTTATTTATATTTATTTGGATTGGGATTAGGCATTGTGATACCCAGTTCCTGTTCTACTTGCCAAATAAATCAGTTGGGATTTTGCCACAAACTTCATTGCAATTATTTTCTTGTTTAACTTAAACTTCTTTTAATCAAGATTAGATTATTGACTAAATTGTGTGTGATACTTGGATGGTTTTAACTTCTATGGTTTCATTTTAGTTGAACTTTCTGGTGGTGATGGCATTTAACCTTGTAGGTTGCAGCTATGCAGAGCCAACTTGTGTGTAATGGTTGTAGGAGCATTCTGCTTTACCCTAGAGGGGCAACCAATGTTTGTTGTGCATTGTGCAACACAATTACCCCTGTTCCTCCTCCTGGTAAGCTCCATGACTGTTTTCGACTTTGTTATTAAAATTTTCAGGTTAGAATAAGTGCATCTCCCAGTCTTTCACAATTTAGTATATGCAAATTATTCACTTTGAAACAATTTTGGGAGTTTAAGCTAGAAACAATTCATGCAACCCTACTGAATTAGATATTTACATGTTTTTAGACTCTAACTTGATGCTTAGGACTGCGTACCATACTAATGTCCTTGCAGGGATGGATATGTCTCAACTTTATTGTGGAGGCTGTAGGACATTGCTAATGTACACACGTGGAGCTTCAAGTGTCAGATGTTCCTGCTGTCACACCGTAAACCTTGCTCCAGGTACTGTTATATTTTGTTTGTTGTTGTTGCTAGACAAGTGGGTCTTGGTATTGAATTCTGGATTGTGTGTGATTTTGCTAGATGATATAAATCTTCTATTTGTATTTGTGATGTTTTGTTGGATTGCTTATTCATCGAATATGGTTAATAGTGTTTGATGTTCTCAAATTCTGGTGTCGGGCTCAGAAGGGGTGCATTAGGGTGATCATTGCTTATTTCTTATGTAGCCTTGAGTGTATGTTTTGATTCATATTTGGATATTAATAAGTTGTGAAAAGGGGTTACTGAATGATTTGGTTGTTGGACCTGTGTGGGCACAGCTCATAGATGATATCGCTCTTTTGCACGCATGGACTGGAATAACTTTTAAATGTGTGTTTTTTACTTTGCCACAGGTTTTTGAGTTCATTTATGGTGTTTGTATTAATCTGGCCTAAATGTGGTTTGGCTATTATATCAATGTTCAGGATGATGTACTAAAATGTTAGGTTGTCTAGGTGTTCACTCTTATGATGGCCTCTTCTCTATCTTAGTTTTCCATTGTTCCGATCCTTCATTTTGGGATCATGAGGCTAAACAAGATTGCTAACGGCTTGACAATCAAAATAAGATTTCTCTCTGGGGTCTTGTGGCCTTGATTTAGTTCACTCTTTGTTGTCCAGTTTCCATCCTTATTTTCTTGATTTGTTCACAATTCCTTTAAAGCAGAAGATAAGATTGAAATAAATAGCAAGATTCCTTTTGCACGGAGTCATTTCGTTGTTTGGGAGATTTTTTAGTGCTAAAAAGGATTAGGGGCGAAGTAGTTACGTTGGTAACGACATCCTTATTAAGCTTAGTCTTGTTATGTTGGTTACTAAGAACATCAGACTAGTGGCGAAGTAGTTATGGCATCTAAATTCCCTGTTTTTTTTGCAAAGCTTAATATGAAGCTAATAACAATCAGGTTTTATGCATAAAAAAACCCAATTTATCTATAGCGTTGGGATCAAGCCATGCAAACCCACTGGCTCCAATGACTGAAAAGAGGTTGGATCTTGCTATCTTGCTAAAATGCTTTTAAAAAAGGTGGCAAATGAGCTCCTATGCTGGTGAATGGGTGTTGTAGAGTGGAAAGAGATTAAACAATGTGAATATTTCATGGCTTTGAATTTCAAATGAAAAAAAGTAGCAAAATCATATTTTGTAATTTGTGTAAAAAATTTCTTACTTCGTAATATTTTACTATAAAAACATAAGGGCAATCTAGTGCTACAAGCCTAAAAGCTCCCGCCATCAAAAGTTCCAGGGAAGAGATGGATTAATTTGTTATATCACTTTGTACTAATTTAATATTACTATCTGTGAATTTTGATTTGCAGCAAATCTTTGTGTCAGATCATCCCCCCTGCCCCCCCAATATGATTTTATTCTATTCAAAATAGAGAGAGCCTCCTTGAATACACTGGATCAGCAAACACGCTGGTTTTTTTATTTTTGTCCTTACCTCATGTCTATTTTTTACAGTCTGGAGAAGAATCATATTGAATCATGAAATGTAAAAACATGACTGTGTTATTATAACTGACAGGAAAACGTTGTCATTTATAACCAACAACTTGTTAATCTGGGGTTGAGTTTTATTTCTTTGTTAAAAGATATACTTTCATAATCAGTTTTTGGTTGTCAATTGTCATTCTTTGGTTCTATTCTTGATAATTTAAACTGCATTACTACTTGCATTTAGTCCAAGGTTAGTGTTTCATTTTGTCTTTTGTATTTTGGCGACCGTTTGTCTTGATGAGTGACATCCATAAGGGCTTTATATGCATAAAATCTTGTTTGCTCCCTCTACAAAATGTTGGGTGCTTATGTAGTTTTCCTTTAATTTTCTGTTTGCATCACATGTCATTTCAATAAAGAATTAATTGATGTTTACTGACTTTCCGATGATGGGTTTTGTGTCTACATTAAAAAGCATCTAATCAGATGGCCCATGTCCCTTGCGGGAACTGCCGGACAACACTCATGTATCCTTATGGAGCTCCCTCAGTCAAATGTGCTGTTTGTCACTACATTACTAATATCAATGTAAGTTGGTATTTACAGATAATCTGGGCATTGGCATTTTATTCTCAACAATGCTTCAAAAGTTTAAAGATAAAATTTAAGTAATTTTTCTATCCCATGACCTGGGCCCCATTTTAATGCAAATTAAGTTGACTTCCTGCAGTCATGTTATTCTTAACTTTATTGTTGCGTTCAAATAATTGTTCTATGACATGTTTTCCTTGGCCATTGCTTTCCTCACTCAGTAAGTGGTAAAAATTTAGGATTGACTGGATTTGAAAAATAAGATGGTGTAGCTGGTTGGTACTGATTTGAAGTTTTGAAACATCTTAAAATTCAGGAAAATCTGGTTTGTGGGTTGTTATTTAAGATTTGGAACTTTTTTTTTTCTCTCTGTTCTCCAAAACTATCGAGAGACTTCACTCGGGAGTCAAGACGCAAGGCACTCTAGTTATACTTGATCTCAGATTCAGTAACATCTAAGTTTCAATGAACAATCCCCCGTGTTCCTATTTTTGATAGAAAGCGGTGCCTCTGAATGGCCAGGGACTGTGAAGAAAAGTTAGAAATCATCTTTCCTCTGGAGTATTTGCTACAAGTTTCCTACAGTAATAGGACGTAGTATGTTATGTAGTCATGATTCTCTTCTAGGGTTTTGATATCAAGAAATTCTCAGAATTTTGTAGTATGAAAAAGAGCACATAACATCTTCCAAATATCAATTTCTCTTGGTCTGTGCTAACCTGCAGGTAGAAAGGTGTTTCATAAAGTCTTTTGTACCAACTCCATTCTTTTCATTAATAAAATCATAGAAACAAGATACTGTCTGTACCTAGCTCTTCTTTCTTCTGCGTCATCTACTCATACTCAGACTACTTAGGATTTATTGGGAGTTTTTGAAGGGAGAAGAAAAGATAGCAAGAGGAAAGGAAAGTGATAGGAAGAGAATGGAAGTTTGACTTTCTTTTCATAGTTTGGCTTTTTAAAAAAGAGACGGGACAACATGGAATTCCGTTTTTTTTGACGTTAACCCTCCGTTTCTACTTTTTATATAATAAATAAATTCATACTTAAGGGAGAGATAAAATCCTTTATTGCCTTTTTCCATTCAAGATTCCCATATCTCTCAGAACAGACTTAGGATTTGGTGCTCTGTAACTGGATTGAGTACTTCATCACTGTAATTTTAATTTTAGCATTAGAGATTAAAATGTATAGCATATGCAATATGCTATTAGATATGTCCTATTAAGACTTGGTTGTTGGCCAGCTTCTGCATAATCTAGTTTTCTCCATCATGTCAAAATTAGAGTATTAGACATACCTGAAGAGAAGTAAGAGAAATAGGGAGAAAGATTATATAGATTTGATATGGGGCAGAGTTACAATCTCAAAACAAGAGTTAAGGACTAGAGAATAAAAAAGAAAAGAAAAAAATCTTTAATTGGCGATGATATCTGAATAAAAAAAGGGATTTCAAGGGCTTTCTCCCTCCAACAAAAGGCAACCCATTCCTGTAACAGATACTTTTCGATTCCCCAAACCTAACAATTAAGAATGAATTTCCCTTCTACTCTCCTACACCTTAACTAAATACCCCGCCCTTCCTAATATAACCACCTAATTAATTCATTTACTACTTTGTAACCAATTCTGACTCGAGTGAACTGTGTTCCATTTAGGCATTTGTAATTTGTAACTTATCACCTGTATTTTCGAATAGGTAAGGCTTTCATACATAAATAATTTCGAAGATGTTGAAGTCTTCTGGTGTTAGTCTCACGTATAGGGTAACTTTGCAATCTCGGCCAACATTGGACACATCTGTAATGGGATCTGATATTCAAAATATATAACTTATGAGATTGTCATTCTCTTTCAGGCTTCTAAACTTCTGTTTCTTGCAAATATGATGTGTATTTATTTTGTATGTATAATTTTCTGAGTTGATTTTTTCATACTGTTTTCTTGCTTTTGCCCCTTTTTTGTAGATGTCCAATGGAAGACTTCCCATTCCTGTTCATAGACCTCACGGGACAACCAACCCTGGAACACTACCTTCTACTTCAACAGTATGTTTTAATTTTTAATTTTGTTTTCTGTTGTTTTGATAGTACGGATGAGCATATGATTCTATTTCACTTCCTGCAGTCAATTATCCAATCTCAGAGCCAAACAGTGGTGGTAGAAAATCCAATGTCCGTTGATTCAAGTGGGAAATTGGTAATTATTATTGCTTTTCATTGATAGTTTGGATGTCTTTTTCTACAGCATTTGACTGATTCTCCTGTTGCTTTAGAGCATAGTAAAATTTACATAAAAACATTTTGGCATGTCACAGGTGAGCAATGTTGTTGTTGGCGTTACAACAGATAAGAAATAACGTGGTCATATATAAAGGGTACAGTATATGACACATTATCACAGTTGCTGCCACACAAGGATATTGCTTGTACATGTATATGATATTGCAGCCGGGAATGGTTTCATTGAATTTTCTTGATATAAGGGTTAGACAGATATAACATGTCCGTGTGATTGGTTCATTCTTGTTATATCCTAGACGAGCAAATGTTATTTTCTTTCATGACTTGTTAAGCTTGTGATTTAATTGATGATCTGTTAGGTCCGTGTATGAATATTTGATGCAAGCATTATGTGATAAAACAACAAATCCGGTTGATTATTTGATGATGAATGTTTTACAGGTATTGCACTATAAAATGAATGAATTGTCTGATGGATTTTTGCCTACCATTTGAAAGTAGAGATAATGCCCCGGCTGCATTTGAGATTTTGGATAATGCCTGTCACTTAATCTCACTTTTTTTTGACTGAATCACTTAATCTCACTTGACTATATGATTTGGTAAATAAGGGGGAAAAAGCTGTTGAACATGTTTAGGAAAATGTTGAACATTTGGCATTGATGTTTCAACTTTCAAGTAAAGTTCACCCTAAATCA
The DNA here is from genome assembly GCA_039519185.1 of Astragalus membranaceus. Classification (NCBI taxonomy): domain Eukaryota; kingdom Viridiplantae; phylum Streptophyta; class Magnoliopsida; order Fabales; family Fabaceae; genus Astragalus; species Astragalus membranaceus. The sequence goes on from CM076850.1 coordinate 161,068,987, forward strand.
AAATCAAATTACTTTAATGCGATCAAAATAATGATCAATATTGAGCTAACGTAACTTAACATTCGAATATATTTCAAGGATTAATTTAGGCATGCGCCAACTGTGCTAAAGCTCATTGCCACACTTACAAATATCTAGACATAGCATCACAAATACATAGAGACACACAACGTAGCAAGAAATTATTATTTGTCGAAACTTAATAGCCATAGCTTATATAGTAACTTTGCATATCAATTAGAAACTGTTTTGTACTAGGCACTTGCTCTATCGCTGCTCTAAACTCCTCCCTTTTTCACGGCATGTCAATCTCCTCGTAACTACTTTTACTCTCAAACTCCTTAGCTGTGTCATATGATGCATGTAACCCCAACAACATGTAGTATACCAATAGAAACCCGGTCCAGACTCCAAACCTAATAAACGAGTCTCTATCAATAGAGCCAAGAAGGAATATGTTGATGAGAATAGACAAAGAAGGTATCCACGGAACCAAAGGCACTCCCCAAAATTTAGGCTTTTTAGCCATTGGAACACCAAGCCAAAGACCCCCAGTCCCTATAACCCACAACGGCACAAAAATTGTATACCCAATCCACCCATCACTTCTTGCCCAGTAAGCTGAAACTCCAATCGAAGACCCAAAAATCATGCAAAGATACACAATGAGACTCACTTGATTCTCCTTTGTTGTTACCCCACTTGAATAGTAGCGACGTACTAGAAGCCCTAACGCCACAAGCATAAAGATGAAGAGCGTTGAAATTGACAAGAGGTTAGAGAGAATCTTAAGGTCAGTGAAGAAAGCAACGACAACAGTAGCTGCAAGCAATGCGATTGTAGCATTCATCGGTGTCCCAGTTCTCTCATCCACAAGAGCAAACCAAGGAGGCATCATGTGAGTACGTGAAATGTGTGTTAAATAACGAGCTTGACCAAGTGCATCAACCAACAACACAGTTGTCATTCCCTTCAAAGCTCCTAATGAAACAATGTACTTAGCCCAATCCATTCCCACCACACTAAACGCAATAGAATAAGGAGCATTTACGTCGATGTCTTTGTAGTTTTGCATGAGACATAGTGTAGCTGCTAGCAAACAATACACCATGGTAGTAATCACCGTTGAGCCTACGAGACCAATAGGAATGTCTCTAGCAGGGTTTTTAGTTTCCTCGGCCATAGTTGCAATTACATCAAAACCTACGTAGGCAAAGAAAAGAACAGCTGAAGCTTTAAACACACCACGAACTCCATAAGGAGCAAAATCGGTAGTGTAGTTTTGGGTCTTGGCGTTGATGAGGCCAGCGATTACAATGAAGACAATGACAAGCATGTGGAAGATTGAAGCAATGTAGTTGAAGATGGAAGAGCCTTTGGTGCTGTACACTGCAATGACGGTGGTGGCTGTGAGGATTCCTATGGCTATAGGGTCAAGATGGCCGTAGTCAGGGTTCATGTTGTGAACTATTATGCGAAAGTCATCAGGATGTTTGTTGCAGATTGTGGCGAAATAGGAGGTCCATGACCGAGCTACTGCGGCATTGGATATAACATACTCAAGCAGGATGTTTCCGGCAGCTATAAAGGCAACAAAGTCTCCCAACTCAACTCTAAGGTATGCAAATGACCCACCTGAATAAGAGAGGGAGAACATGTATACACCAATGTCAAAATCAAACTACCTTAGTTTTTTTGTGATAAGCACAAGCTACCTTAGTTATTAAGAACATAAGCATGCCAAGTCAACTTTGAATTAAGAAAACTTATATTTAAATATATAATATGAGACTACAATTATTTTCAAACGAATTAATTTTCAAATTCAATTATTATAAATGAATATTTTTTATTTTTTTAATTCCGATTTTAAAATATTTTAAGTGTATTTTACTATGCATATTTCATTTAAAATTTTTAAAATTTTCAATTACTCACTTTTTAAAGTTTTTTACTTAAAATTTAAAATTACTATTCAACGCACTGTGAAAGAAAGAGAGATGAACTTGATCATTGAAATTAAAACCGGAGTTTTATTTTAATAAATTGGATTTTGAGATATACATATATAAAAAATGGGGACGACTCAGACGAGAACACTTGGTTATTCTGAGAACATTAAATAATAACCGTTATATTAAAATGAACGATTCAGATTACATCATTAATTACAAGATCTTATATGTTTGTTTCGTTTTTAATTAAAGGCCACGAAAGATTTTGTAATTAATGACGTAATTTTCAAATCTGACTTTCAAAAAAATTGTGGGTTTCAAGGTGGGTTCATGCATGGATGAAGAAGAAGAACGTTCATCTCAAATTTGAGGATTTTCAATTTTAATAAAATATCAATTAAAAATGACTTGGATTATTATTTATACACCCACATGAGCACTTAACGGCCTCATAGACATTTCTTAATCGTGTTAGATGGGAATTGGACGGAAAGACCAACGCTGAAAATGTTAAGTAACTTAAATGACTTAGTTGGTACGAAATTAAAAAGGACTAACACGTTACAAATAAATAACTTAAAGGACTCCGGTTGTAATTTTGCCTTCATTATTTCATTACAATCGATTTTTGGTGGGGAATTAGAGTAATCTTTTTTTATACATCATTTTTATAATATCTCTGGTTTTCTAAATGAATATTTTTTTAGTCTCACGGAAAAATATTACTTATTTTCGTTTATTAAATTTTTTATTTTTTGTCTTTATTTTCTATAAATAATATAAATAAATCTTTTGCTTTGAGCTTGACGGGAAAAAATTACAAGTTTTGGTTTTTTAAAAATGAATATTTCATTTTTTGAGTCTCGGCAAGAAAACATCGCCTTTAGAAAGTCTCGATGGAAAAACATTTTATATTTTGTTCTCATAAACATCTTTGTTTTCTCTAAATGCATTTTTCTTCCCAGTATCGACAAGAAAACATTACATGTTGTGGGTATAATTATATTTTATATCGTGTGTCTTTATAAATATCAATACTTATAATTGAATAATTTTCTTATAATTCTTGATGGAAAAATATTACTATTGTTGTATAATTACTTTTTATATCATGAATGTCTTTATTTATTATAAATGGTAATTTTGTGCATGTGTCTTGACGAGAAAAAATAACATGTTATTATTAATTAGTATAATTTTTTTCTATTTCTCCTTGCCTTTATAAATATATTTACTTTTTATCAACAAATATTTTATCTAAGTCAAGATAGGAAAATATTTTAATTTTGCAGCAATGTTAAAACTCTCGAGGGAGAGTTTTGCTGCCCATTGTGGTCATATCTGGCTCGAGAGATTAGTCTGTTCAGTTGCACGCACATAGGATATTTTGGTTTACACAAAAAATAAAGTTTTTAGATTTTAAATTGGGTATATTTAAAAAAAAATATGTGTGAAAATATATTTACATTTGCAGTCTATTAGAGATACTAGGAAGTTAAGACCTAATAATTAAAATTACCAATAATTGGTCCTAAGATTTCTAGCACTCACTGTATCTGGAATACCATTGGTATGGTAAACTTGATAAATTTAAAATACAGATATTGAATTAAATATAAGTCAAATATTTTTGAGTTATATATAATCGTTGTTACAAAGGGCTCTAAACCTTAAGTACAATTATCAAAAGCAACACAGTGACCCGTGCAAATTCACGGGTGTACCGCTGGTACGTATCTAAATTAAAGCGTGTTAGGTATTTTAAATCGACTTTTATTATTTTCTAAATTTGTAAAGTTTTTTATTTTTTTCATAGTTCTTAATTTTTTTGGAAAATAATAATAATCAAAGTGCATAAATGTTTAATAGATTGCAGCTCAGCTAATTAATTTCCACTCAACGATTATAAAGTTAATTATACCAAGTAAAGAGAAAAAAAATGAAAATAGCAAATAGTACTAAGTGAGAGTATTTTTCAAAAAGGCTCACGAAGTCACTTTCATTTCAACAGTTTATTATGGTAGTAGTAAAGCTTGTGATGAAAATTAGGGTGCTTCTGGGATCAACTAAGTCACTCGCGCCGATGAATTATTGAAATTAGCCGCGATAAATACTATAAAATTTCATGAATGATTAAAATTTTATATTTGTTGATTAAATCTTAATCGTTTATAGTATTTTACACGGTATCCTACGATTAGTTTTAGCGGTTTCACAAGGGATTTAGTTTTTACAATAAAGTACTGAAGTAAAATCGAAATAGAGAGAGTGAGTGTAAGAGAATGAACCTGCACTTGGTATTTCAACTGCGAACTCAGTGTAACAAAAGACAGTTAGCAAAGCAGAGACACCTGAAACAAGGTAGGATAACACAACAGCAGGGCCTGCATCGTCCCTTGCCTCAAGTCCTGTGAGAACGAATATGCCGGAGCCAACGATGGCGCCGATACCGAACCACATTAGGTCCCACCAATTCAGCGTCTTCTTCATCTCGTTTCCACTCTGAGCTTTAATATCTACTAGCTCCATCTCATCGCTGGATCGATTCAACACACGATCCTTCAACCTCGAAGGTGTCTCCATTATCGCTTTTCTGTAGTTTCCCCAACTCTTAAACGACTTCTCTGGAAAGAAGTCGTTTTTCCTAAACGTGCATCCTCTCCTAGGTATTCTGTTGTCGTCGTTAACTTCCATCCCTGTAGTTGTGAACGACAACAGACACAAACTGTATGAAGAATTAGGAGATCAGATGCTATAATGTGAGGACAAAGTTGATGTAATTCTCTCAAGTACTTGCACTGCACTGACAGCCATAATATATATATAGTCATACAGTAGAGTAGATGTTTATAATTACCGACAGAAGCGGTTGACCAAAATAATTAACATTAAATTTTTTGGGATTTTTTTTATCTAAATATAAGAAAAAAGTATGACTTTTAATATGGATTTATTGCAATTTAATTTTCATTTGTATCTTTGCTCATTATTTGAGTCCTTTTGCGTTTTCTATGTGTTATTATCACATGATAAAATAAAATACGTAATATGGAATATATTTGGAATTTTATTTAAAAATTACAGCAATAAATGGGTTCTTTGATTTTAATGTTTTTTGACTCTTTCTTATAAAACGATCCGAAGAAGTAATACTTCCTTTGTTTGTGTATTGCGTGGGGATTTTCAGGAGTACTTCCTCCGTCTCTTTTGTAGGTGCAGGTATGTTTTTGGGATTTGGTATGCTATCGCGAGCTGGCTAGGCTACGATTTTGTCAATTAACGGGATCTTTCGTCCTTGTTCCTTCGGTTCATTCATGTAGGCGGGTCCATCTAGGTGCATGTGTGACTTGATGCTCATCTAGCATTCTGTTTTTTGGGCTATTTGGGACATGAGAAACAGATGTATTTTTTCTGGAGGTGTACCTGATTTTGGGAGATATATTGACAAAATATTATCTCTTTCTTGCTGTGGTTCTAGGATAGGGGTAATTCTTCCTCTTGTTTATTTTATGAATGATATATTGACTGTATTTCTAGGAGGTAGCCTTCAGTTTTCAATGTTTTTCCTTTTTTACCGTTTGACTTTTCTCGGTTGTATATGGGTTAAGTATCTCTTGTGCTCATCTATATATTTATTTATCTCTACCTTTGCTTTTAAAAAAAAAGGTACCATTAATTTGTGTTAACTAAGTACTAAAATACTTTCTTTGTAGTTGTCTTAGGATAATTGAATTTAAAATAAAAGAGTCTTGAGACAATTAATTCACACTTTGAGACTCTAAGAGACTCAATAAATATAAAAAGTATATTTGGAAAAATTGGTTGAATTGTACACTGGATATTTAAAAGTACCATTGTTTTAAAACAAAAATGAAAGGCCAGAAGTACCAAAGATCATGAACGAAAGTAGTAGTTAATAAGAGCTATGTTATTTTTTGGCTAAAGTGCTCCCGGGGTCCCTTATCTTTATTTAAAGTAACGAATTAGTCCTTTAAGTTTTTTTTGTCCCAAATAAGTCCTTTATCTTTCAAATTTTTGACACATAAATCCTTTTCCGTTAACAGTGCTGATTTATGTGTCAAAAAAAAGGATTTATGTGTTAAAAATTTGAAACATAAAGGACTGATTTGGGACAGAAAAGGATTTATGTGTCAAAAATTTAAAACATAAAGGACTGATTTGGGACAAAAAAAAGATAAAGGACTAAATCGTTACTTTAAATAAAGATAAGGGACCCCGGGAGCACTTTAGCCTTCTTTTTTTGTGTGTGAACCGGGTGTCATCTGCGCGTAATTGCAGAGACTAATCCCTCTCGAGTCGGGTAGTACAGCGGAATAGAGCCTACTCTCAATCCATGAGCTGTGAAGGAGCTATGGGGGATCTCATAGATCCTACAAGAGCTGTTCAAATTATAACTCTCCTTGGCAAGGATATTAGCACGATGATTGGAGTCTCTCCGGACATGTCTCCATATAAAACCATATGATGTATAAGTTCAAATTATAACCCTCCTCAGCCCATACTATAGTCTGTTGTCTGAGAAAGTTCCACACATTTGTCGAGTGTGAGCAATCTCTAAACATGTGGAAGAGGGATTCATCGCCAATGTTGCACAAGGTGCAAGTTGCGTCCATTGAAAGATGCCTACGTACGCTGCCTTTCTGCATTTGTCACCAACACCGTATGAGCTAGCTGCATTTGTCACCCAGCCATATGATGTATAAGTTAAACAAATTTCTTGGTGCTGGTTTGTTCACAAAGTAGGCAGTTTCACAGTTAGTTGGCTTTGAAAATCGATAATGCTATTCAGCCAAAAAATCCAGCCAAAATCAGCCAAATATACGGTGGTGGGACCCGGTTGGATTTTAAATAAGATTTAATATTTATTTTAATAGAAACTGTTTATAAATAAAATAAAATAAAAAAATTGTGTGATAATTAAAAAATGAATTAACGCAGAATCATCTTCTCCACGTTTTTAGGTTTCCATTTCCACCTCTCCACCACTCTTTCATCACTCGACTTCACCATCCAACACCATGTCTAGGAACGCAGCACCTCCACCGCAATAGTGAGCATCGCGAGAGATAGCAGAACCGCAACATATGTTTCTTCGTCTTCATTCCAGATCATTATCACTCTCTCATCTCTCATCACTTGGATTCTATGGAAACTGTTGATGGTTCTCCAAGCATGAGCTGAAGAACTGCCAACTCAAAGTCTGAACGGAAGAATAACTGTGAATCCTAAGTTTCAGTCAGGTAAGTGTCTTTAGTATTTCTAGCTTGTGTAATCTGGATAATTTCTAAACTTTAATGATGTTAGTCAAATGGGTTAAGATTAAAATCTGTTTTCATGGGTTTTGAGCTAGCAAAGAAAAACATTTGACAAGCAGCTTGGTCTAAGACCTACAAAAATTGGTTAGTTGGTGTTGACATTTGGCTATCTAATTCAAAGTGACGAAGTAGATGTCACAGTAGAAAACAATGACTTGCCCTTACTTCAACTATCCTATTTAGCACTAAAGTAGTACCCTCTTGTCCTTTTACAGTTAGATTCAAAGAAATAAATGTGAAATACCAGATTGGTTTATGGCTTTGGAAAGTTGGTTATTTGGGGAAGTAATGTGGCTATCTGGTTCAAATGGATTATTGTTTCATAACATCAATGAACGGGTGCTGTCAGCCGTTTCGTATTTAATTCATTATTTGCTGTGAGGAAATCTAAAACTCTTTTATTGAAGGCATTTCATTTAGGGAACATTTTGTTAATACAGTTTGACTGACCGTAGTGATTTATAATATAGGACAAAGTTATTCGTGAATTACCGATGTTCCAAAATGGGACCCAAAAGCGTTGGACTTTGAAAGATTATTTGGATTTCATAAGTTCCCGGGAAAACTCATTTATCTCTTACGGTCTTCCAATTTGGTAAGCGTGTATTAATTTGAAGTTCTTTGGGTCCCATTGTTGTACATGTTCAAATTATGAAAATTACCTAATTAACTTGTATACATGTTTTTGATTTTTGCACCAGCCGTGTTTAATGGGCATTGGGTGTGCTGCGTGCTAAACAAACACGAAAGGAAGATGTATGTGTTGGACTCATTGGAACACGAAAGGAATGAGAATTGGTTTTTGCTTGATTTGGCAATGGTATTGTGTTACGATAACACTTTTTGATTTTCAGGTTTTTCATTTAACACTTTTCGAGCCTTTCAAATAAATTGACAATTTAAATAATTGTGATTTTTTAGTGCACCCGTTTTGAAGAGTTACTGAGTATCATTGTTCAAGGGGAAGTTGTTAACAATGTTGTGACGATCGTTTCAGAGGCGCGTCAAATAAGCTCAACAAGAAATCGACAGGGAACAGAAAATTCAAACAGAGCAGAACGACATTATAAGTGATCGTATGGTTGAAAATGAGAAACTCGGAAAGAAGTTGAAGCCTATTGGTTTGACTGTTTGTGAAATAAAGCCTGATGGTCATTGCCTCTTTAGCTGTACATTTATTAATTGTTATTTTGGAGTGGCTATAGCTGTACATTTCTTAACTGTAATTGATATTTTCTCAATGATTATGTATCAAATGCTCCTTCGGTATCAACTGATTTTGAATGTTTTGGTAAATTTCATATTGAATGATGAGATTTTATTAACTGTGTCAGATATTCGCATAGGGGTTAGGTCATCTCCTTTCATTTGAGTAGCCAAGACCAATGACCAAAGTATCCAAGCAATTCACCAACTTTTTTAACACAATAGCCAACCCACATTAGTCCAAAACCATTATGACATATGACTGTGTGTTCACATGGGACACCAAATAAGGGTACTCTGAACCTTGATATGTCATATATTCGCATAGGGGTTAGGTCATCTCCTTTCATTTGAGTAGCCAAGACCAATGACCAAGGTATCCAAGCAATTCACCAACCTTTTTAACACAATAGCCAACCCACCTTAGTCCAAAACCATTATGACATATGACTGTGTGTTCACATGGGACACCAAATAAGGGTACTCTGAACCTTGATATGTCGTATATTCGCATAGGGGTTAGGTCATCTCCTTTCATTTGAGTAGCCATGACCAATGACCAAGGTAGCCAAGCAATTCCCCAACTGTTTTAACGCAATAGCCAACCCACATTAGTCCAAAACCATTATGACATATGACTGTGTGTTCACATGGGACACCAAATAAGGGTACTCTGAACCTTGATATGTCATATATTCGCATAGGGGTTAGGTCATCTCCTTTCATTTGAGTAGCCATGACCAATGACCAAGGTATCCAAGCAATTCGCCAACTTTTTTAACACAATAACCATATGTCATAATGGTTTTGGACTAAGGTGGGTTGGCTATTGGGACTAAGGGGGGTTGGCTATTGTGTTAAAAAAGTTGGTGAATTGCTTGGCTATCTTGGTCATTGGTCTTGGCTACTCAAATGAAAGGACATGACCTAACCCCTATGCGAATATCTGACATATCAAGGTTCAGAGTACCCTTATTTGGTGTCCCATGTATCCACACAGTCGTATGTCATAATGGTTTTGGACTAACGTGGGTTGGCTATTGTGTTAAAAAAGTTGGTGAATTGCTTGGATACCTTGGTCATTGGTCTTGGCTACTCAAATGAAAGGAGATGACCTAACCCCTATGCGAATATCTGACTATATCAGTGATGTATGACTCTATTAATGTAATGCCAACTGAAAGGTTTGTCAAGCGGCACATATTTTGCTCGAGTTGAATCTAATGACCAACTTACAATAGCAAATAACCGTATGTTTTAGCCCATAAACGAAGTTGGTTTTTCAGATACTTCTCTCGTGGTACTCACTTGTGAAGAGCATGAGAGAACTATTTAACTGCTACATATCATAATTGAAGTAAGTACAATTCAAAGGTTTGGGTGGTAACATGTACTTCCTAATTTCTAAACAGATAGCCACATTACAACGTCAATTCACCAACTTTTATAGGCAATACACCAAGCTGGTTTTTGAGATGGTTTCCTATGGTACTCACTTTGAAACAGCATGAGGGCACTATATATTTGATGTATGACTGTGAAACAACATTAAGCAACCTGTTAACGTCAACATTACGCACTGTCTATACAAAGTGTATCAAAACATGAACTTGATGTCATTTACAACATTTACATCAATACTAATCAAAAGATACATATATGTCTAATTACAACAAAAATTTCTCATGAGCATTAATATACATATATCTTTAATTACAACAAAAAATACTCATGACCATTAATATGCAGGGAGTATCCTTCAAGCTAAAGTCAGGGATTTGTAGTCAATTGTGACAATCCCGTGAAGTCTGTTTCCATGTTTGCCAAAAGTTCCATGATCACCTCCTACCTGTTAATAATCACTTATTTTGTTTAACAACATGAACATATAAATAAAAACTCTAATAATAGACAATCAAACAACATGTCTGACAAGAGGAACTAAAGTTGTTAGTTGCATTGTCTACACTTTTAGTAAAATCTTATAATGGACACGAACCAAAGTAGTTGCTTCCATCACATCCCCACCAGTAGTAACCTCAACAGTTGATTCCACACAAATGTCGGTGTTGACTTCCATACCCACGGTTCCAATACTGCTCGCCTACACATTATACAAAAAACAGTAAGATGCATGTGATATGGAGTTTAATGCTTAATACATAATTTGTTAAAAAAACAACACAAACCTCTGTATTGTTTTTGTCATTAGCTCGCTTGGTTCGCTTATTCACTCTCTTTTTAACAACTTTCTCAACTATAGATATTTTTCTGTTTGCAGGAGGACGACCTTTACGCTTGACCCTCAATGATCACGATCATAGAAGAAATTTGAATTTTGTTCCCTCATTTCATAAAAGTAACTAATCAACGTCTTCCCATCACCGCCTTTACCAATTGAACGCCTTTCCTTGTTGACAAAATTCCTGACGTCCTTTTCACAAAATGGTATATTTTCATGCCCTCCTGCATCTGTAACAAGAGATTGGAAAGTTTTGTTGATCCTCACGCCCGCTTCATTGTTGATTTGGATTGTTCTCTTCACATGCAGATTTATTTTCTTGTTTGCCCTCAACAACCTTGACTTTGTGGGGCTCAACTGGTGACAATGCTCATTTACAAATTTTTTGATATACCATACTCCATCTGTTTCTAACTTGAAACATATCTTGGCAGGACAATTGCTCACCCTAGTCGGAAGTGTCTTCAATGAAAATGGAATTTTTGACATTTGCGTGCTAGACCCCTCTCTCGAGCATGACAGAATTCTGTAGTTGATTGCCCCATCCTTTCCCTTTACTGATGTTCTAATTTTCCATCCAAATCCTTTTTTAAAGCATACTCACCATAATATGATATCCCCTCATCTAATGAAGCAAAACACATCCCGATTGTTGGCTCCCAACATGTATCGTCATTGTTGGGGTTGTCAACTGTTATACCTTCAGCCTCAGCACTATCACCCTCAACGAATGTATCACTACCCTCCATGAAATTTTAGATGTCGGCGTCACAGCAGTACTGCACAATAAAATCCAATTATGTATATATAGCTTATATTAAATTTAATATAGTGTATAGATGTAAACCAAAATTTCTTAACATATCAGCTAAACAACCCCAATTAACCAACTTTTCAACCCCAATTTCTTAAGTATAACTCAAATGTTCTTGGTGTGACATGTACAAAATCCATTTCAACCAGATAGCCACATTACTGCCCCAATTAACCAGCTTTTCAAAGCCATAAACCAATCTGGTATTTCACAATTATTTCTTTCAATCTAACTGTAAAGGACAAGAGGGCTCAATCTAACCCAAACTTGGTTTTTCACATGCTATTCTTCCCTACTCACTATGAACAACATGAGGACTCTATTTAAGTGCTAAATAGGACAATTAATGTAACTATAACTAAAAGATTTCTAGTCTGACATGTACATGCTCCATTTGAACCAGATAGCCACATTACAACTACAATTAACAAACTTTTGGATGTCATAAACCAAGCTGATTTTCACAGTCTTTTCTTTCTAACGAGTAACCATAATACAAACACAAAGTCAAATGTCCTTAATAGCACAAACATTCATGGTTTTCTTGTTTTTTTTGTTATATCATGTTGAAGCTCCCTAACAAAACAAAAAGAAATGCTAATTTACAAAATATACTTGGAGAAACCCTATAATCGTGTTAATTGAAAGAAGTAAACAAACATTGTACCATCAATTAATCTACCATCATCTTGAAGAAGAGAACGATCTCACAATGGTGCTGGATGGTGAAGTAGAGTGATCAAAGAGTCGTGGAACAAAAGAAGAAGCGTGTTTCTTAGAGTTGTGGTATTTACGACGGCGGACGACTACCGGGGGAGGAGGTCAGGGGTGAGAGCAGAGGTTGAGGGAGGAACGAGAGAGGGTGGGAGCTTCCATGTTTTCGTTGAGGGAGGAACGAGAGCAGAGTTGTTTTGCGAGAGGCGATGGACACTTTTTTCCTTTTTGCCTCATTTCTTTTGTTTATTATTTATAAAAAATATTTTAATATTTCAACATATGGGTCCCACCAGCGTATTTTGCAGGTATTTGGTATTTTTGGCTGTATTTTGGCCAAATGTTTTGGCTGAATATCATTTCTGTTTGAAAATTGGTGTAAGTTAACTTAGTTGCCGTATACGAAATAACACACCCAAAGTAAAAGTGAACTAACAATAAAAAACAATTATTTCTCTCTCATCAACAAAAAGAAATGGAACTTTAGTGTAGGAACAAAATAATTATATGACATTAAATTTGAATAAAAAACTAGACAAATAAAAAAGTATAAACAACTATCATTGGAATAAAAATTGCTCGAGTTAAATGTGGGTTGCTTAAATCCTACGTGGCAGTGTGGTTCTACAAAAACAAATTTAGTTTACCCAAATAAGCTCTCCCATTAAATATGCTCTTACAGAATTAATCTTCAAAGTGGTAGCTAGCTAGCCCTCCTTATTCCTCAATATAGGGGTTTCAACTTTTAATTCAAGTTCACCCTAAATCAAAGTCTATGTAATGATGTGTGCTTGTGATGCAATTCAATAAGTGAGGGGTAATGCAATAGGAAAAATATACTCTTCTATTATGACTTCAATACAACCCTGTGGGAAGTACAAATTACAATGATATGGCTGTGGAAGCTAGCCACTTAGAGAAAGGGAAAAGTCTACTAAAGTCTAAACATTCAAATAGTATATCTCAAGGATTAATTTAGGCACACGCCACTTGAGCTAAAACGTGTTGCTCCCCTTTACAAATATGTAAACTTAGCATTACATATAAATACACCCACAACCTGGCTAGAATAAAGAAACTATTATTTGTTGACATATTAGCCACAGTATATATGGTAGCCTTTTGCATATCAATTAAAAACTACTCCAATCACTTATTCCACTGCTCCCTGTTCCACCTTTTTCCACTGCTTGTCAACCTCCTCGGAGTTACTTTTACTCTCAAATTCTTTAGCTGTGTCATACGATGCATGTAACCCCAACAATAAATAGTATATCAGTAGAAATCCTGTCCAAACCCCAAACCTAATAAATGATTCTTTATCAATAGAGCCAAGAAGAAATATGTTAATGAGAATTGACAAAGAAGGTATCCATGGAACCAAAGGCACTCCCCAGAGTTTAGGCTTTTTAGCCATTGGAACACCAAGCCAAAGACTACCCGTCCCTATAAACCATATCGGCACAGATATTGTATACCCAATCCACCCATCACTGTTTGCCCAATAAGTTGAAACTCCAATCGAAGACCCAAAAATCAAACAAAGACAGACAATGAGATTCACATGATTCCTCTTTGTTGTTACCCCACTTGAATAATATCGGCGTACCAGAAGAGCCAACGCTACGAGCATAAAGATGAAGAGTGTTGAAATTGACAAGAGGTCTGAGAGAATCTTAAGGTCAGTGAAGAAAGCAACAATGGAAGTAGCTACAAGCATGGCGATTGTAGCATTCATTGGTGTCCCGGTCCTGTCATCAACAAGAGAAAACCAAGGAGGCATCATGTGTGTACGTGAAATGTGAGTTAAATAACGTGCTTGACCAACTGCACCAACCAACAACACGGTAGTCATTCCCTTCAAAGCTCCCAATGAAACAATATACTTGGCCCAATCCATTCCCACAGCACTAAATGCAACAGAATAAGGAGCATTCACGTCAATGTCTTTGTAGTTTTGCATGAGACATAGTGTAGCTGCCAGCAAACAATACACTATGGTGGTAATCACCATTGAGCCTACAAGACCAATAGGAATGTCTCTAGCAGGGTTTTTAGTTTCCTCAGCCATAGTTGCAACTGCGTCGAACCCTACGTAAGCAAAGAAAAGAACAGCTGAAGCCTGGAACACACCACGAACTCCGTAAGGAGCAAAGTCAGTTGTGTAGTTTTGGGTCTTGGCATTGATGAGGCCAACAATCACGATGAAGACAAGGACGAGCATGTGGAAGACTGAGGCAATGTAGTTGAAGATGGAAGAGCCTTTGGTGCTGTATACTGCAAGGATGGTGATGGCTGTGAGGATTCCTATGGCCATAGGGTCGAGATGGCCGTAGTCAGGGTTCATATTGTGGATTATTATGCGAAAGTCATCGGGGTCTTTGTTGCAAAGAGTGGCAAAATAGGAGGTCCATGATCGAGCTACGGCGGCATTGCCTATAGCATACTCAAGGAGGATGTTTCCGGCTGCTATAAAGGCCACAAAGTCACCTAGCTCCACTCTGAGATACGCAAATGACCCACCTGAGTAAGAGAGGGAAAAACATGCGTATCAATGTCAAAATCAAGTTATGCCAAGTCAACTTTGAATGAAAAACTTACTTTTATACGAGGAATGTTATTTAGCCAAAAACCACTTTACAACACCGATTAACCAAGTTTTTTAGGCTATTAACCAAGTAACCAAGTTTTAATTCGAGATTATGACTGATGTTTTGTGCTTTTGTTATCTTTTTCTTGCCACTTGTGTAATTATGGTCAATGCTCAAGATATAAGCCAAGCCGGCGATTACAAAATAACGAATAAAACATGAATAAAAACACTCTATTTATTAGTATGATTTTACTCTGCTATTTTTTTAATCTACTGATGATTGTGATTTTTAACAAAAAAAACATTTAAATAAATAAATTCAATATTTGTATTTTATTCGATAATATATTATTTTAGGTTTGTTTATTGAATATAGGTAATAAAGCATGTAAAATAAATATATTATTTAGTATAATGCGAGGTAATAATTTTTTTATTTCATTGGATTAAACTAATATTTTTTTCAAACAAAATAACTTAAAAATTAGTGATATAGCTAGTGTTAGATGCTGTCAAGCTAGTAGTTCTAGATGTTTGACTTTTTTTTGCCAATAATTAAGCTTATGGATATAATAATATTAATAATGGATGAGAGATAAGTAATCATTAAGTTATTATTAGAAATAGGTAAAATAATGATCCCACGTCTAAATATTTAGAAAAAAATTAATAAAAATAAATATATTTATAACATTTTGAATGAGTCCCTCAATTATTAGATTATATCGACTAATTTCAAACTAAAATTTCTTATACAAATCATGTTATGTCAATCCTTAGAATTAACTTGGGTACGGAGCAGCGTTAAAACTCTAGGCCAGTTGTCTTGTCTTTCGAGGCACCTACAATGAGTGAGGAATTAGTCACTGCTGTCTGTGCGGTGGATATTCGGGTTTAAAAAAAAACCCTTAGAATTAACGTTAAAATAATCCGAGTTAGGATTAATTGTGTATAGCTATTATTGATGGAACGTTAACTACTTGTGCACACAATAAATGGACATGTTGAATACTTGTGCACACAATAAAATTTAATGTTGCTAAATTGTCCGGAGTCGGTGGCGGACCCAGCCTACGATGAGGGGTTCAGCTGACACCCCTGAAAAAAAAATATTTCTGCTTACCACCCTATAATTTTTTTTTTGACACCCCTGAATTTTTTTTGACACCCCTGAATATTTTTAATTGCACCAATAGCCCAAATTTTGCACCCATTACCCAAAGTTCACTTACCCAAACACACTCTCTGGAAAAAAACAAAACGCATCGTATCCTCTTCTGTTCTCTCTCAGACACGCAGTCACGCTTTCCTCTTCTCTGTTGATCTCTCTCACGCTGAAGCTGAAGCTTCCAGTTTCCACGAAGACGACGAGACGATCAGACGAAGCCTTCCGTTCTTCTCATTCATGCGAGTCGCCTCTGTTCTCTCGGATCTCGCCTTCCACGAAGCTTTCTTCTCTGTTCTTCTTTGTTTGTAGACCAGTTTCCTTCCACGAAGCTGTCTTCTCTTCTCTGTTCTCTCGTTGAAGCAGCAACCAACCTTAATATCACAGTATGTAGCTTTTTTCTTCTCTGATTTCAGTGATTTTGTTGAAACTTGAAAACCCTAAAATGAAATTCGATTTCTGATTTAATAATTTCTGATTTGATTTTGTTTGTTAATTTCTGATTTGATTTTATTTTTGTTAATTTCTGATTGGGGAAACCGAAACCCTAAATGGACATTTGTAAATTTCTGATTTGATTTTGTTTGTATTTTTTGATTTGATTTTGTTTGTTAATTTCTAATTTGATTTTGTTTTTGTTAATTATGAAATGTATAATTTATTTATTTAAATATATTATAGTTGTTTTTAATTATATTTTTAACAAATTGTGAATTTAAAAAATTTGATACCCCTGACCCCGGGGTCTTGGGTCCGCCACTGTCCGGAGTCCAATTTGTTTGAATTTTACACTACATTTTGTCTTTACACACGTGGTGAGGATTTTTGTGTGTTCAAGCTTCTTCCTCTCCTTTTGATACTTTTTATTTGTGTGGGTACGTAGTTCTATGATATACTACTGGTAACTTTATTTAGCCAAAATGTTTTAACAAAAAATAGTCAAAAACTAAGTTACAACACCAATTAATCAAGTTTTATAGGCAATTAACCAACCTGTTTTTTCACAATTTTTAGTCAATGACCTAAAAAACTGTGAAAAAACAGGTTGGTTAATGGCTTATAAAACTTGGTTAATTGATATTGTAACTTGGTTTTTGGCTATTTTAGGCCGAATTTTTTTGGCTAAATAACATTGCTAAATTTACTATTACCAAGGAAGGAAGACAATTCTTCTCTTTGACCTTGTGTCCATAAGAATAATCTCTCTCAACATCTCAACTATCTAATTTCCACTCTGCGATCATAAAGTCAATTACACCAACTCAAGAGAAAATAAAAATGGCAAAGAGCTAGTGTGTAAAGTGAGACTATTCTTCATTTGCCATAAAAAAAGTAAGACTATTCTTCAAAAAGCACTTCCATTTAAATCGTTTTTTTGTAGTACGCGAAGCCTGTCAGGAAAAGTTTGGCGATCTCTTTTTATAAGTAAATTCAGACAAAGAAAATGACATGATAAGTGGAAAACGAGTAAATATTCTCATGGTGTATAAAAAAAGTACTTTTTTTTGTCTATAAAAATAGTTGAGGAGAGTGAGAAGTGAAATATTTCCACTTTGAACTTGCAATATAAATAAGCTTATATTGGTTCTATTTGTGTTTTTATACATATATTGTTTAAATAATATTTTTTGAATAATTTAGATCAAAATTATTTTGAGGGTGCAATTACCAAACGAGGACTAACTTTAAATTAACCAATATACTTGGAAGAAAGTTACAAAGAGTAGCTTCAAAATTAATTCTATAGAGAGAAGAATTACTTTTTCTAATAGAAGCCAAACATTATTTTAATTTCTAACTAATCAACTAGTCAAGTAACAACTGTACACAGCAAATTAATTAACCTGAGTTAAGATCTCTCCCCCACTATAGAGCAAAGGTGTAGTAACTAGTAAGTAAACGTATCTCTCCAGAAACGTATATCAATCCATGTACAAGAATCCAGTATTATTATTATTATTATTAATTAATGAAAGACAAAAAAAAATATCTAAATAGAGAGAGTGAGATTAAGAGAGAAAGAGAGAATAACCTGCAACTGGTATTTCAACTGCAAACTCAGTGTAACAAAAGACAGATAGGAAAGCAGAGATGCCTGAAACGACGTAGGATAGCACAACAGCAGGGCCAGCATCGTTCCTAGCCTCAAGTCCGGTGAGAACAAATATACCGGAGCCGACGACGGCGCCAATACCAAACCACATTAAGTCCCACCAATTCAGCGTTTTCTTCATCTCGTTTCCACTTCGAGCCTTAATATCCACCAACTCCATCTGATCGCTTGATCGGTTCAACACACGATCCTTCAACCTCCACGGTGTCTCCGTCATCGCTCTTCCGTAGTTTCCCCAACTCTTAAACGACTCCTCCGGGAAGAAGTCGTTTTTCTGAAACGTGCATCCTCTCCTCCGTACGACGACGACTTCGTCAACTGCCATCCCGGCCTGCAGCGAGTTATGAACGACACAAAACAAACCCAAAACTGTGAGGTGAGAGAGTTTATAGTATGATCATATATTTTTATATCGGAATTAAACAAGAAAACGACGCTGCGTTTTTGTGTGGATCAATAAGAAATGCAGCATGTTCGTACCCCGATTTTTCGTGGTGTATAATAAGAAGATGAAGTGCAGCTGCAGCCTGCAGTATAGCTAGCTTATGATAATTAATTCTCCCAAGTCGCGGCGAGGTAGATATTTATATATAAAATATGCATGTGCCTACACAAACGGTTGACCAATACAATCAACGTTTTTTTTTATAAAGCATGTATCGTACGCGAGCAACCGCAGAGACTAATATCTCGAGTTCGGTAGGACCATAATGGCCGACAAGGCTCTCTCTTAAGAGATTTAACATTGTTGCATGCCCAATGCTAGATTCGAATCCAGGACATTGGTTAAGCAGGAAGAGACCTCTACAAAAAAATTATTATATTATAATATTCTAATATTACCAAAAAAACTTATCAAATTTTTTATATTAAAGATAATTCTAATATTCTATCACCAAAAAATTATTATAATTATAATTATATTATAATAATTAACATTTATCAATGAGGGATGAGGCTGTCAAAAAAGAAAACTCATAAGCACACCGAGGCGCCAACCATTTATGCGCATGTGAGTGTATCATTGAATTTTTTTGTTACTAGTGGGATGACCCGTGCGATGCACGAGGTCAAAGCTTTAGGGACCGCATAATCATTATAATACCAAAATTAGCTTAATAGAAATGAAAGACAAATTCTAACAATTAAAATGTGCTTAGTAGATTCAAAAGGATAGAAACCAAAGAAAAAGCGAACTTAAGCACTAACGGCAAAACACATCAAAGAGAATTAAGGAAAAACAATTAGTAAATAGATCAAGAGGCAATGACTAAAAGCTGCCAGAACATCAGATATAAGGAGATTACTTTCTTTAATAGAGAAAAATAAGGAAGTTGAAAGAAGAATATAGCCATTGAGCCAAGCTATGAAAAGGCAAGAAAAACACGCCAAAACCTCAACAGAGAAACATAATATGCAGGAAAAGATTAGCTTGCTGCTCCAAATAAGGAAAAAAACAGATTGTTTCAAATAGATGAGAAAGACTTGGAACTAACAAATGAGTATATATAGAGAACCAAAAACAACTGATGAAAAAACAAAGAGTCTAAAAAATCCAAAACAATTGATGGGAAATAAAGAGAGCAAACATATTACATTGTGATGTCAAATCTACTAAACTACCAACCACATGGCAGTCAATCTATTTACTGTAACAATAGAGGTTTCTGACAAATGCATTAGATGGCTTATCCAAAATGAAACAAAACACATGAATTATAATTAGAATAAAGTTAACATACAAACAGAGTTAGATAACAAAGAAATTAATTTCATTGATTAATTGCGAAGATTACAAAATCATTGCCCATCAACCATGTCCAAATCCAACTACAATGAAAACCAAAGCTTCTTAATTGGAATGGTGAACGCTAACCAAAACAGCTCATAAGAGATAAATCCAAAATGGCCCAATTACATAGCAAAAAAGGAACATCGAATCCCTAAAAGGCATAATCAAAAGAGCCTAGTTACACACAAAATAGGGAGTACAACTTTTCTGCTAAACAGAATGCTTGGCGGGCCTAAAGGACCTTCACAAAGACATGCTTCTTATTTCTCTTGGCAACTCCAAGCTGCAAATTATCCCCTTCGATAAGCCCATTCAACCCATGAAAAATAGCCCAACCATTAGTCACAGCACAATAACCACGCCTAGAACTGCTCCATTCAAGCTTGCATTCCCACTTCCTCCTAGAAAATTCACCAAGACAATGGAGGCACATCCTAAAGAAAAAGCAATTCGACAAAAGCTAACATGAAGGAACTGCAAAGTAAAAAAGGAAAAAATTATCAGTCTTTTAACAAAGGGAAAAACAAAACAAAAAATAGGAGAGCAACTAAAAATGAGAAGGGAAAACTGAAGATCACATACACACACCAGAACAGACAAATTAACCTCCTTAGAAGACACCGTCTTAAAACAGCTATGGTGAAAATGAACAGCAGGAATGAACAAAAACCTGTCGACACCCGCAGTAGGCACTGGGAATCCATACTCCTCAAAACCAAACCTGTGAGAAGGAGTTGGATATCTCACATGTTTGCCCATCCTATCCCTAACCTCCATATGAAAAGTAGTAGAGTGGGCAAAACAAAGTGTGACCCAACCACCAGAGAAAAGGTTATAGACCTCCCCAATGCGTGTTGAACCATAACACATAAAGGGTTTGCCCCTATTTTTCTTGACAGAAACCACAAACTCAAAATGATATGATAGAGTATCCATCTACACATTAGAGCATGGACTTTAGCAAGAGCAGCAAGAAAAAATGAAAGAAAACTTTAAAAAATGCGAAAAAATTTAGCAAAACAAAAGGTAATCAAGAGAGATTACAAATATATTTTGAAACTACATTCTGAATAGGATAACCTGACCTCACCTCCAAAGCAAACAATAAGAAGGAAAAGCAAGAGAGATTACAAAAATCCTCCCCTGCAATGCAAAAAGCATCAAATGAGAAACTGTGATAAATAATAAAGAACATAATCTATAAGCAAAACCAACTATCTTCAAATCATATTTTGCTAGAGAGGAGCAATTTAGCGACAGAACAGGTCCATCGCTAATGGGAATTAGCGATGGATTTGGGGCATTTAGCGAGGGAATAATCCGTCGCTAATACCCTGATTTTTTGTAGTGTACATTTCCTTGATGAACAGACTGATGTGGATATTGAACTTGAATAACTTAAGCTAAAATCAAAACAATAAAAAGGTAGTTTGAAAGTTAAGTCAAGAAAATCATTGTAAAAAAAAATAGAACATGATCATATAATGGGATTATATAAAATGTAATAAGCAAAAGGTATGTTGCATAGATATGATGTTCTCGGAAAGGCATTGTTTATGTGTGAAAGCAACATTAGTCAGCTGCAGTAGAAGGACCATAAATCTGTATATACAAAAACCCAAGGTCCTTCTTTTAGTGCTAATGTAAATTAAAGGGTAAAAACAATATAAAAAATATTGTCTAATAAATATAACTAATTCATAAAACAAATTAAAGAGTTGGAACATAATCCACATGACCAAATACATTAAAACCATACACATAATCTATTGGAATCTATACGGGTTATTCAAAGGCACATTACTACGAAAAACATGTAGATATTACAAAACCTCAATTGAACATCTTCTTGCAGCCACATTTGTATAGGAGTGCCTTTACATTCTATCAATGTTTTAAAACTCGAACCGGTGACCGACTCGGTGAAGGTACTGGATCACTGGGTCAAGGGTCGGACCGAAGGGTCGACAGTTGAACCGCATGACCAAAACCGGAACCGGATGACTCGGACCCGGTCTCTATTTCGAGAATTTTCAATACCTATATAGTATATAATATAAATTTCGTCCCTGTAAAATTAATAACTATGTTTATTTTATATCTACTAAAATATAAAAAATTCCCAAATTTTTAGGACCTATATATTTCATACTTGTAAAACTTAATTTGCTAAAATTACACATCATGCCTATTTTATTTTTATTTGCTTGGTATATATTAAATAAATTTTAAAAGTTCATATCATGCTTCAATAAATATTTAGAACAAATTTCATAAGTTAACAACTTAATATTAAATAAATCTTTAAAAAAATACTTAATATTAAATAAGTTTGTTGAAACATAATATTAATATTACAAGCTGATGCCATGAGGATGAACATACTTGACTTTTAGGAAAAGAGGTGCCAATTATATATTTGAAATAAATAATATTCTCAATAAGATTGGTAGCCTCATGGTAGTGCTCAACATTTGCTTTCAATAGGTTAGGGGTTCAAACCCCACTAATGACATTTTTGTTGAGGGTTTTGAGTCTCTTTTGTTTTAAGTAGTTTAGAAATAGTCCCACATCGGATAGAATGAACAGAACATGGAGGAAATGAGATATAAAAGCAAGGTGTATGTCAATGGGAAACATACTTACCTAGATGGCAATCACTAGTGGGGGCTTGCGTTCGCGCGGCCCCTCCCAATTACAGTTCAAAGATTTGATAAATAAAAAATAAAAAAAAATGGACAACCCGGTCCGGTTTGAGCCGGGTCACCGGGTCGCCGGTTTTCCCCAAAACCGGCCGGTTTCCACCGGTTCCCACCGGTTTGGTGCATAACCGATCCAAAGGCTTGACCGGCTCGGTTACCCCCCCGGTTCCCGGTTCGACCGGTCCGACCGGCCGGGCCGAGCCGGTTTTTAAAACACTGCATTCTATAATGCAGCCACCTAGCATCAAGAAAGAATCACTTAAACAATAAAGTAAAAGAAGATTACTACATCTCTATATTTACATCTTGTGTACTCTGCTCAAACAATATACTATTCACATGATTATATAGTTTACCAAGCTGGTGATAACCCTTAGTTTGGTACATTATCACATTAAAACTTTGAATCAAAGAATAAACATATTCTATCTTATTGGTGTAAGGGTCACAAACAAAAGCAATTTCCACTTTATCCAAGACTATGTTAACAATCTGATGTGGCAATCTATAAACACTAAAGGAATATACCATCAACTCTCTTGCAAATATATGAGACAATTAAGATAATGTAACCTTTGTTAAGAAAAGAAAAAAGTGAAGCTATTTCCTTCAGGTGCAGTGACACTGACACAACTCCAAACAAAATAAGCATCAGATCTCCTACCCTCATAACCTATTCTCAATTTTGAAAATAACACGATCACTACAAATACAATCAATCAATAGAAATCATATTAGGGTGAACAGTAAGACGCGGTAAGCCAAAACCATTTGACTTACAGCAAAGATGACAATAATATTAACAATATTCTTCAACCCTCCAAAGCAAAACAATAAAAAAGATGATCTGGAAACAAAAAAATCAGATGACTTTGCTTTTTAATCATTCATCAAAAATATATAACAAAGAGTAAATTAAAAGGGAAAAAAATGGCACCATCCGATTAAATTATTCAACCAAATCCCAACTGAAAAATATATGACAACCAAAAGCACACATGCAATTAACTTTTTATAGTTTATAATTTCAACATTTGCAACTTCGACAAAACTATTGATTCAAAAATAGAATGAGGTTTCAATTTACTTTTAGGTTCAAACTGAAATTCATAACCTGTCTGGGAGAGGGAATCAAAATGGTAATTTGGAGAATGACTTTCCTTGAAGGTATGGCAAAACTTGCTGCTCTAGCATTAGAAGCAGCACCTTAAGATTTAGCACCATTGGTTTTAGGTGCAACAATGGAAGTTGAGTCACCCTGAACCTGAAAACTCATTGTGTAAAGTAAGCCACTTGGAGATGAATCATTTAAAGAAAGAAATGCATAGAAGAACAATGTGGACATGCACTTTCATGAACATCAATACCTCTATTCAGCAATTCAACAATGCTACAAAACCAATTACATCAGAAAACAATTTATTTGTTGATGTAAAAACCAGAAAACTAAGTATTAGAATAATGGGACTTGCTGATTAAGTAAATGAAGAAGTCATCATAATGATACATGTATTTTCTAGTAGAATTAGAACTATTTTTAACCATCATCTTCACCATATACATATACTCACCATTCAGTTAAAAAGATTGAGAAAACAAAGAGATGCATTTACCTGTGCAAGGAAGTCAACTTTCTAGAGTTATTTAAAAATAAAATCCTATGAGTAAAACACATTGTAAATATAGTTAAAATAGCAATGAAGGAGATGCATGGAACAAACTACACATTATTTATACAGGTTTTTTCATATTTAGCATCTGTGACACAATATTTATCCTAACATTAAAGAGTTTTTAAGAAACTTATGGAAAGAAATAAATAGATGTTATCATAAAGTGCTAATCCTTTGATCTTTGGCAAGCCAACCAATATAAGACATGAACAAATTATAGCTACTCCAAAGTCCAAGCAACCCATAAGAGAGAATGCCATTTTTTTCTTCCTACAGAGATACAAAACCGTATGTCATGGTTTTGTATCTTATCACATAAATTAGTCTTGATCAAGATAGAAATATGTTCAAGTCCTTTTGCGGGATATTGTTTTTAATGTGATCAAGATAGAGGTGATTAATCACCAACTTCCTCTTTCCCGATAAAACATATTTGCATTTCAATCACCAAAATTCTGGCATTAACATAAAGTTGGCAGTAATATGCAATCAAAGTAGAGCAAACGATGTCTTTTTTTGTTCAGCTGAGCAAACCATGTCTGATCCAATAATGTTCACATAAGCTTACCTTTCGTTATTTAACATATAGAAGTTTTGCTTTGACAAAATATAACGAAGATAAAAGCTGTCAAATTTCTTCTTTCTTCAAAGAGGCTGAGAAATCAATGCATGATAGAAAGGGATAATGATGCACCAGAATACAAATTTGCAATATATGAGACTAATCAGACTTCTGCTTCTTCAAGTTATAATACTAACTTGGTAATATAGCCAACAAAAGAGAGTGAGAGAGTGAGAGAGATAGATAGAAGGTTTGCAGTTTTTCTTCAATAACAAATCCAGAAGTTGAGAGAATCAACCACAAACCCCCCAAATCTTCTCCAAACCAAGCTTAGACATTTCCTCAAACATGCAAGTAAAATCTAAAATAAGATAGTAAAATATTAGTTAATTAAGAAGATTTTGGGCATCAATTCATCAACCATACTATCCTCTAAACTCAACAGAACAAACAATTTACATGAAGAAATTATTTCAATGTGAAGCTTAGCATTAGGAATCAGCAAATATGCTTATTTTTTAAAATGTAAGAAGAAAAATAGATATGGACTTACTTCCTAACCGTAGAAACATATACAATCTTAACTTCCTGAAAAATAATTTTTCATTGCAGGATATGATACCAATTTGAACTTCTTCCATTTACAAATTACAAATACATGCCAAGAAACAAATGAATAAATAATTGGGTGCTTACTCTGACTTCAGTGTGGTTTGGGAAGTTACTGTGACTTCAGTTTTCAATCAGCCTACAAATAGATCAAAACAACTTAGTGGTATTTGTGAAAAAGAGATACAAAATATAAGAAACTTTAAATTATGAACTCAAGGTAATACCAAAGTAATGGATTGAATGGTTTGCAAGCGCTTCCTCCCAAAGAAGCTATTGTTATCATCAAAAGAATCATTAGATCTGAAACCCCAAGTAAGCATGAGTTGTTGAACACCCTCCGAAGCCACTTTATGCAGGAAAATGACAACGCCATATATAATTTATGCAGGATTCTATTGTATATTAGCTTAAAAATAATAAAGACAAAATAGTATTTAATGAAGACAATCAAACACACAAAAATAAAAAAACGGTGAATATCACCAATTAGGTAAGAAGATGAACAATTCAACACATGTAAGGAAGATGCATCTGAGGAAATCTCTTACCCCCAAATTTATATACCCCAAATTGAAACCATCCTCCTCAATCGTTCCGTTTCTTCATTTTATGCATTTCTCTCAATCTAGCTTTATAATGCTTACTAATTTGAGGATCAACATTATCCCCACCCTACAGCAAAAAAGTAGCAGAAAAGAAAAGATAAGTTTGACCTAGTCATTGTCTTCAGCAGCTGTGGCATCTTCATCTGTATCCCATGAAATGAAGGTTGTCTTCTCTCCTTGTCTCTCACCCTCTCTCTCTCTCTCTCTCTCGCTTTTGTCTCTCTGAACGCGTGCGCAGCTTCCATCTCTTCTCGTGCCTGTATAGAAAAAATTCAATTCTGAAGGTAAATGTGGGCTTTTGACATTGAGACCAATAAAAGCAAAGGCAAAGTGTGTGAAATCCCTAAAACTCTTGTCGGCACCTCTTCACCACCACCATGGCAGAGGTGTGTGCACTGAAATGAGTCGCGGCGCTCCACGCCGCAATGAGAATGGCGCAGCTGCTGAAGCAAGAATGTGAAGAGATGAGAGTGAAGGAGAGCCTCAAAACCAAACATTTGCACACACACAGAGATATCAAGACAAACTCATAACTGTGAAATTGATAAACTAAAAAAAACAAAAGAAAGTGGAGAAGTTGAACCAAACCTCTCAATTCTTTGTGATTCATTTCTTTGCGCATACTCCCGTGCTGTAGTGAAGTGGTGGAGCATCATGCATTATAGCCTCAAATATTAACTCCATTTATCTTCTTCCTGTCATATAAAGACAAAACAAATCTATCATAGTCACATTTGCAAACTTATTCCAAAATTAGAGAAATACATCCTAAAGCTACTCAATCATGTTGATATAATTATATACATTCATCTATTGTCACATTTGATTTCTTTCCTAATTATTTTATATTTCCCTTCTTATCTATCATATATAAGAAGTGTCTATGAATACAAATGGATCTATGAATTCTCTTCATTTTTACCCCTACAACAAACTGATGAACAAACACAAAATCAAAGTAAAAAGCATCATACTAAAGAGTTTTGTGTATTTCTTACAATTAAACTCTTATAAAGAGTTTTGTGTATTTGGTCATGATTGATCACAACTACCTTACGATTTTGCTTCGAACCGGCCAGTCACATCGCATCTCAGACACCTCTCTCTTGGAACATGTTTCCTCTAAGTCAAATGATAAACTGATAAAAATAGCAGTTCTTCTAATGTAAATGGTTCTTCTTCTTCTTGGCATTTAATCAAACACCTCATGTCTACCATAGTTGATGCTGAATTGTCTGACTAACTAACAAAGAAAAAAGTTCATACAATAGCAAAAATGCAGATTAAAAGAAGATGATAAAGACATAAAGACAACTACGAAAAACTTAACAATGTGGCATTTACCAGATATTAGTGTAGTTTTAGCTTCAATTGGACATGTTGGACAAATCTGAAAAAATGGAGATTAACAAACTATGTCACCAATAGTTAACTTAAAGAAAATGATAGCAATGTGAGATGGTGAGAAAAAAGCAGTTCAATAGCAGATTGAAGAATGAAATGAACCTGATTTGCACTGAAGGAAAGAACGGTGACTTGTCGACGGTGTCCGCAGAGTCGTCATCAAAGTCGAAAGGAGGAACCACAACTCTTAAAAAACCAGAAATCCATGAAAAAAGTAGATATGATTCTTCCCATGCATGAAAACAACCCAGAACCCAAGCATGAAATTAAACACAAAAAACCTAAAACCAAAAAGGCTAAAGTGCTCCCGGGGTCCCTTATCTTTATTTAAAGTAACGATTTGGTCCTTTAGCTTTTTTTTGTCCCAAATCAGTCCTTTATGTTTTAAATTTTTGACACATAAATCCTTTTCTATCCCAAATCGGTCCTTTATGTTCCAAATTTTTAACACATAAATCCTTTTTTTTGACACATAAATCAGCACTGTTAACGGAAAAGGATTTATGTGTCAAAAATTTGAAAGATAAAGGACTTATTTGGGACAAAAAAAACATAAAGGACTAATTCGTTACTTTAAATAAAGATAAGGGACCCCGAGAGCACTTTAGCCAACCAAAAAGGAAAGGTAAAGGAAATTGTAGTTACTCACCCACACCCACAAATGCTAAGCTTTGGCCGTTGCTTCGTCAAAATCCCTCTCCCCCTCGCTTCCCTAATTTCCTCTCCACTCGCCTCTCGCACCTCTCTCTGTTTCTCTCTCTCTTTCTGATTGTTCTCTTTCTCTCTCTCTGATCGCTATCTCTTTCTCTCCCCCGCAACTCTTTTTCTCTCTAACCCTCAACATCAATCTTCTCTTTGCAGTTGTTCTGATCTCCTTCCTTCTCTCTCTCTAGCACTTTGCAGTTGTTCTGATCTCCTTCTTTCTCTCTCCCGCAATCCCTCTTTGTGTCAAGCATGATGAAACGTGTCGCTGGTGCTTCAGAAATTGAAGGGTACGCGGTTAACATGCACTGAAAAGAGAAGGAAGAAGGAGTTGATAGAGATGATTAATCACCTCATTATCGGAAGCATGGAGAAGCTGAAACGATAAGCTAGAAATCACGAAGAGCATTGCAAAGATCCGCAGAGGGATTTCATGACCAAAAATATACCTGGTTCCCTTCAACAGTTGTCACTTCAACAGTTCCCAAACACGTCGCCGCCGCAACAACCACCGTAGCTTCCCCATTTCACTGTCAGCACCGCACCCCCTTTCATCGCCACCGCGTGGCGTCGTCGAAAACGGCGTGAGCTCCCTCCATCGCGTCGTCCTTCAACCACCGTCGCGCGCTCTCTCTCTCTCTCTCTCTCTCTCTCTTCGGGTATGAGAGAAACGACGCTAAGGAAAGTAGAACCTGAAAACAAAAACAAAGCGTGAGAAGAGAAGAGAGTGTAGAGAAGAGAAGAGAGAACTGAGAGAGAGAGAGATGAGAGTGGGAAGAGAGAAGGGAGTGCAGAGAATCGGGAAGATTACAGAAGAGGGAAGAGAAAGATGGAAGACGTGTTGCGCATGCAAGAAAAGAAAGGGGAAGGGCAAGACACGTGATGGACACATGGAGGTGATCAAGTGGCCGAAAAATTGGAGGGAAAAAGAGGGGCTTTGGCGGGAAGGAGACTACCACCGGATGTATATTCTTTGATTTGAGCATTTCATATTTTTAGAAAAATGTAAAGGAGAAAAATAAAAATAAGATCGAATAAAACAAAAAAAACGTAATGAAAAATATTTAAAAAGAAAGAAACCGATTACCAAAAAAGATGGAAAATTATCGGGCTTCAATTGTTTTAGATTGTGATAAAACTAACTTTAAAGAATTGATTTTAAAAACTTTATTTGTGTTTGGTAATAATATTTTTGTAGGTTCCGATGAACTCATTTTAGTTGAATAATAAAAGTAACTTTTGATATGTAAATATAAAAATGCTTTTTTTATCCCTCTTCTCCCCTATACCCCCATTTTGCGCAAACTGACCAAAATACCCTTACTCACCATAAAAATCCAAAATAATCATCTCATTTTCACATAATTCCGAAAATTATAGTAAGTTTTTTTTATCTTTCCGTAAATACTGTTTTGAACGTTATTCCGAAAGCAATTTTTTTAAAATTTCCAAAAACACTTCATTTGAGGATGATTTCGGAAAACCTTTTTCGTGAACTTTCCAGAAACACCTCACAGGACGTATTTCCAAATATTAAAAAATAAATCATTAATATTTCAATATATTTATCTTATTTATCTTAACAACAATAGTTGTTGCGATAAATATATTGAAATATTAATGATTTATTTTTTTAAAAAATATACTAATAATATTTTCAACAATGCATAATATTATACCGTAACTCTTAATATTTCTCAATATCTTAAGGCTATGTTTGATAAAAGTAGTGGATAACGGATAAGCTAGCAGGTAGCTGATGAGCAAATAGCGGATAACGGATGAACTAGCGGATTGCGGATAAGGTAGTTGATAGCCAATTATATGTTTGGTAAAATTAACGATTAAAATAGCTGATAAATGTAAAATAACAAAAAAGGTTATTTAATTAATGATTAAATTATTTAATGATGACAAAATGTTTAATGAGGAAAGAGAAACAACTTAAGAAAAATACTAAGGGTAAAAATGCCAAAAAAAGTGAGACGCTATAAGCTATTCGTTAAAACGCTACTTGAATTAGCGCTTCAAAAATTGTTAACGCTAGTGCTTACCAAAATCCTGTACTCATCACCCGCTAGACAAATACGCTAGTCTCATCCGCCAACGGATGGGACACGCCAAACAGAGCTAGAGCATGACGGGATTTGCACGTATTTGGGAGGCTCCATGTTCAAATTCCCACTAATCCTCTTGGGGCGAGGTAGATGCAATTACCTTCGTAAGTGCTCAAAGAACTCGAAGGTCTTCCCTGCCTTGGACTAGGGCGCCATCCCTTCACCTAAAATTTTCTGTACCAGAAAAATACATAAACTTTTGTAAATATAAATCTTTTTTTTTGTACATGTAAATATAAATTTTTTATTTGTAGTATAAATTTGTTTTTTATGAATAATATAAATCAAGTTTATCTAGCAGCACAATCTGTCCAAGTTTATCTAGCAGCACAATTGGTATACATGACGGGAACGTATTCTTTTGCCCTTCTTTTCTTGTCAAACATGTTTCTTCCCTTTCCACATATATTTTTTGAAAGCTCACAAGTGCATTCCTTCCCGGATGGTACATTGAAAATGAGGATTAAGGAATGAAGAGAGTGTTGCCTAGTTAGAGAAAGGTGATTTCTTTTTCTACAAAGGGATGTCACCTAGTTAGAGAGATGATGATGTTAAATGAGAAATGGGGAAACGTTGGATTAAATTGTATCTACGGCTACAAAGGACACACATTGATATGGGGAATTAAGAAAACTGAAAATGTTGGATTAAATTGTATATATCTACGGCTGCAATTGTTTCTTACTCCCCCCGTCCCAAAATATAAGGCCTTTTTTTCATTTTTACTTGTCCCAAAATATAAGGTCCCTTACAACTTTCTACATTTATTACTCTTTTTTCAAACATATATTTATTAATTGTACTAAATTGTATTGGTATATGAAAAGTTAACATTTAATGTTAGGGTCATTTAGTAATTGTCATACAAAATTTTAACATATTAATTACACCACCAACTTTTCTTAATAACTGTGAAAAGTGGAATGGGGTCTGATATTATGAGACAGAGGGAGTATTTGTTAATTGTTAATTCATGTGCTTTAACTGAACTAATAAAATTACATAACATGAAGTTTGTTTTTTGGATTTAATTTATATACACAATATGTGTATAGTTTTTTTTTATATTATCTACGAATTAGAGACTGACACATCATCGTAAAAGAATTTGTCAATTGGTAACCACCAATTAGTCAATTGGTAACCAATCACTCAATATATTATGATTGGTGGTAGTTGTAAAAGCTCGTTCACAATATTCACAATATGTCTTATTTTGTTACTTCTGCATAACAAGAAGTTATATATCTGGATAGCGGAATTTTTTAGGGAAGGATGCCGTTAAAAAGGTGGTTACCTCAACAAATAAAAAGGTGGTTATCTACTTATCTAGTGGTTGAAAACTTAGATGGTGCATTACAAATCCTATATACACATTTTTTGTATGTGTTTATAAGTTTTTAAAAAAACATGTTTTTGCCGACACTTGTTAGAGTTGTTGGAAAATAACCAATACCGTAGGCCCAGATGGTTAATCTACCTGAGATATAGGGGTCGATCCGGTGCTCTCGAGTTCGATTTTCGCAGTAGACAAATTCGGTGTTCGTCAGTGCGAAATTTGATCCTAAGCATGAGCAGAGATTAATCTTTCGTTGAAAGCGTTAGAACACTCTGTAGGTAGTCAACGATAGTCCGAAAAAAAAAAAAGTCGTTGGAAAATAATTGTGTTAATTATTCTCCACAATTTCTTTTTAATCGTTGGGTTAAGTTTGTTTGTCTAAAAGTAGGGAGTTGTTGAAAAGGTAATTAAGGTAGTTGACAAATCCTTTTGTTTGCCAACAACTTCATTTTTGTTGGAAAAACAATTAATGGGAAATCTCCTTCTCTTTTAGTGATACTAAGGTGCTTATCCGTGTGATGCACGTGGTGTGGTAGCACTAATATGGTGCAAACATGTTATAACTATAGATGTAATCCTAAAATGTATTAGTGGTATTGTGTATGGCTAAGGGACTCATGAAGGGAAAGAAGCCTAAGAATTGGTTTGTTTGACTGAATTAGTGTTGGGGATATTGTAGTCAAATTGGTAATAAAAATATTTGCAACACTGTGTGGTACGCAATAATCGTGAGGACAAGACTTTTGGATGCTATCTTGTGGGAGTGCAATCTGAAAAGGGCCATTCATTAAGACTTTTGTGGAAGTGCAATGTGAAAATGGTCATTCATTAAGACTTTTATTACCACAAGACTTTTGGATGCTGTCTTGTACGGAACAAGACTTTTGTGGTGTGATACAGGTAGCCATTAAACGAGTTTGTAAGGTGTAAAAATTGCTTCATTTTGGCTCCATATCTCAGTTGGATGTTGGACAATTCACGTACCCAACTGCATCCTGGTGATGCTCATACATGCTCCAACAAACCCGCGACTGATTCTGGTGCTTCACCCCCTGTGGAGACACCTGCTATAAAGCAAATTTGGGCGGATATCTCGGATGATGAGGCTTCTATCTCTCAAGCTTCTGTGGTCTTTCCAAAAACCAAAGTTATGATCGTCGACTCAGAGGCTATGAATCCCACAGTTAGAGCTGACATGCAAATTTTAAGTAGGCTGTGGGGTGAGTCGCCAGATGATGTTGGTGATCCGGTAGTTCCTGACTCAGCTGAGCGATACTTGGAACCGGTTGTATCCAAGAAACAAAAGAAGAAGCAAAAGAAGACTGTTGGTTACAACCTTCGGTCTAAATCTAGCTCCATCTCTGTCACGTTCTAACCTGTGGTTTTAGCCATTTTTGGCCGGTTTGTTGGTCTGCTTTCTTTTGGTTGGTTGTTTTTGGGGGTCTTCGCCCCGGTTTATCTTTTGTTGCTTTGTTAGTTTTTTTCATGGCCTTGGGTTTTGGTTTGGTCCCCTCTTGGTCTTCTTTTTGTTTTTCTTTTCTCTTTATTAATATATTTATCTTTGCTTAAAAAGAAAACGTACCCAACTGCATGCTTTTTATTTTGGCGCAAAATAGAAGGAAAAAGCTACGTAGTTTTTTGCATGCAAATGCTCGGCCAGAGTTTGGTGGGTATGATACCTTCTAGGTAAAATGAGTTCAATATTTATTTTTTTAAAAAAATATTTAAATAGAAAAAATGAGATGTCCACTAAAAGAAAAATGTGTTTTTCCGGAGGAAAAATCCGCCGGAAATGCCAAATTCCCGCCGGAACCGTACCGGCGAAAAAATGCATTTTTCTTGTAGTAGTCATTGAGTGATTGGATGTTGGGATGTTGGGTATCACTACAACAGATTTGGGGGATGGGCAGCACTTTTTTTTAGCCATAGGCAGCGCTTTTGAGCGCTGCTAAACTTGCCGCTGCTGATTCCACTCCCACAATGGGCAGTGCTTCCTAAAAAGCGCCGCCCATCGCCCCTCGCATTCTCCTATGAGCAGCGCTTCCTAAAAAGCGCTGTCCATCGCCCCAGCGCGTTCACCTATCACTACAAGAAAAGAAGCCATTAGCGACGGAAATTAGTGAGGGACTAATGGTCCCTCGCAAAAATTGGGATTAGCGACGGAATTTGCGAGGGAATTGGGGCTGTCGTATTTTTGAGAATTAGCGACGACATTTTAGACATTAGCGAGGGAATTTCCGTCGCTAATGGCAAAAGTAAAAATATTTGCGAGGGAATGTCAGTTCCGTCGCTAATTATTTTACTTTTCAGATGATGGGACTCAGTTGCAGGGGTTGGTAAGTGCACAGGAATTAGCGAGGGACAGTTG
Source organism: Astragalus membranaceus (assembly GCA_039519185.1). Lineage (NCBI taxonomy): Eukaryota > Viridiplantae > Streptophyta > Magnoliopsida > Fabales > Fabaceae > Astragalus > Astragalus membranaceus. The sequence continues at coordinate 161,103,001 of CM076850.1, forward strand.
CAGGGGTTGGTAAGTGCAACTGAGTCCCTCACCCCTAATTAGCGAGGGATTCAAATTCCCTCGCTAATGGGTCACCCCTAATTAGCGAGAGATTCAAATTCCCTCGCTAATCCCATTAGCGAGGAGGGGTTTAGCGACGGAACTGGTCCCTCGCTAATTCTGTCGCAAATGACCATTAGCGACGGATTTTGGTCATTTTGCGAGGGAAATGTCCGTCGCTAATGACCAGTTTTTTTGTAGTGTATAGGCAGCGCTTACAGCCAAAAGCGCTGCCCATTGTATATGTTTTTTTAATTTTTTTTTATTTTGTTTATTTTTCTTTTTTCTGTTTTTGTTTATCGTTCCTCTTTCTAGTTTTTTCTGTTTTTCTTTATTGTTTATTGTTCACCTAATTTTGTTTACACTTTTCAAATAACAATTTCCTTCTTCAAGTCACCTCTTTCAAGTTTTTTCTTCTTCTAATTTTCTGAGTGTGGTTACCTTGCAAAAGAAAAACATTTAAGTTAGGGTTTGTTCATTATAGAGAAGGAGAAGAAAAACAGATCTAATGGAAAGAAAAGAAGGAATACAACCTGTGAGAGTGTTGTCTCAATATCTTGAAATCATTCACCATCTCATTCATACGCAACAATCACATGTGAAACAAACCCAGAGAGAAACTAGAGTTTTTACAAAGAGGAATTGTAAAATAGATGCAAAATCACAAAGTAATTACCTTTGTATCTATGCTTCTAATCACCATTGGAGGCTTCGTATACCTTGAATCTGTAAGATTTATCAAGAAATAAAAAAAAAACCCTAGCAGAAGCAGTGAAAGAAAAAACGCAAGAAAAGAAGAAGATGAAGTGAAGTGAAGAAAAGAAGAAGTAAAGGGTTTCTGGTTCTCAACTCTTCATTTTGAGAGTGAGTGAGAGGAATTTTATTGACTAAAGTGATGGGCAGCGCTTTTTATAAAGCGCTACCCATGCATTTCCGTGTTTTGGGCATAAATAGCGCTTTTTAAAAAGCGCTGCCCATCGCGTTCCACCATAGGCAGTGCTTCCTAAAAAGCGCTGCCCATCGCCCCCAGAGCGTTCACCATAGGCAGCGCTTCCTAAAAAGCGCTGCTCATTGCCTGATAACTCTAGTTTATATAGAGTTATTTATACTTCTAAACGCAACAAATTGCTTTAAACTCAAGTACAAAGTGTGTTAAATATAGTAATATTAGTAAAATAACAACATTCTAGGAATTATGTGATGAATAAAGCATTTTGTATATATATTGGTATGTTTGATGTGTTTGTTCAGTTTGTCTACTGATGATGCTTCTGCACCACATATGCTTCTGCACTTAGTGCTTCTGCACCACAAATGCTTCTGCATCACAAATGCTTCTGCACCATCCTGCGCTGAAGATTTATAAACCCACAATTGAAGCACCTCAATTCATACCTCTACTCCAGAACTTCTATGACATCATGCTTTGTCACAATTCACATGGAGCACATGGCCACATGCATAAGGAGGCGCCCACCATAAACATCATCATGGAAGGCTATTCACCTAAAGACATATGGCCTTACATAATTGGACCTCTTCTTATGGAAATGTGCTGAACTTAATCTTCTTGTCTAAAGATCAGAAAAGCAACCATGGTTAAGCCTCCTTAGGTTAACTTGGTTTTCAAGCAAACCCTCAAGCAAAGGAAATCTCCAAGGCTATAAAAAGGGCTCCCACTTCTCACTTGAAGAGCATCGCATATCTCACTTGATTATATGTAGATCAAACACCTTACTTATATTTTAGTAGTTTCAATTCTTGCATTCTATTTACTAGTTAGTTGTAAGAAGGTGAGGAAGGAATTGACACCCTCTTCCTCCACTTCTTCATAGATAGACGAAGGACTCAGTGCTTCTGCACTTGATGCTTCTGCACCTGTCAGAATTCATGCAAAGGAACATCAATTTGTGTAACTTCTACCCTATTGATATCTTTTATATGATTCATGTTATCATGTTCCTTACAGATTCTCTCTATTATATAATGAGTAACATGAGCTAAATTCCTTTAGTTGAGATGTTCTAAACTTATAATGTTCTTTTGAGTAAGTTAATATGTTTTTAAGTGTTGTAGCATTTTGGGTCTTGTGTTATACTACATCCATCTTATTTTAAGGTTGATCTCTTACAATAAGTAGAGTTATATTCACAGACATGGTTTATAATTAGAAATCAAGACTAATAAGGGTGAGTGTTTTAATAAAGGCTTTGTTGAACTTGTTTTAATAAAGAAACTGTGTTAAAACCATGTTAAGTCCTAGACATAGGATAACATAGTCCTTAGGGTGAAACAGTGGGTACTTCAAAGGCAGGAGTGAACTTATTTAGCAAGCCCAGACATGGGAAGCTTGTAATGAAACTCTGAAGAAAGTAGCTGAAAAGCACACACTTATGCTACTGCACTCAATGCTACTGCACTTGATGCTTCTGCACTTGATGCTTCTGTATCAATAGTGCTTTTGCATCTCTAAAAACATAGAAACTCTCAAAAGAAGTATTATATGGTGAAGACATCTCAACTATCTTTCTCAATTGATTTTCTTCATCTTATTTTACATACTTGCATTCTGTTTTTACTTAAACTAAAAACCCCAAAATTTGTGAGTAGAATAGTAGTACTAATTTATATGCTTTCTAAACATACATAAAGTTAATTCAATCCCTGTGGGTTCGACCTTTCTTATCATTATATTACTTGTTTGTGACTGTGTATACTTGCACATCTTTTCACACACCATTGCCCCAGCGCATTTTAACCAAAACAGCGCTTCCTTAAAAAGCGCTGCCCATTCCCAGCGCGTTTTAACCAAAAGCAGCGCTTCCTTAAAGAGCGCTGCCCAATAGGGCGCCCTTTTTCTCAACTTCCGGCGTAGTGTATCATACCTCTCAACACTCAAAGGGTGTGGGAGTCTTCACCATAATTTTATGGTATTGCTAAAAAGTAAAAACATAATTTTGTTATTCCCAACAATTTTGGTTGTTGTTGGGATAATATTTTTTGCCAACGACATTATTGCATTGTTGGTATAAAAATGTGTTTTACTCAACAAGTAAAGTTGTCACTGAGATATGTATGTTTTACTCTACAGCAGTGATGTTGTTGGAAAATGAACTTTTTTATCTCAACGACTTCAAATGTGGATGTTTTTGAGAATAATCCCACTTGTATTAGAGTCAACAATGTTTAGTTGACTAATCTGTTTAGTTTGTTAATCAGTTTTTAGTTGTTATAATCTGTTGTTGACTTTTGTAACCAACTATTAAGAGAGCTGACCATTATATAAGTCACTCTCAGTTCAATAGAATTCAGTTTTCACAATTTTTGCTCAAACTCAGTTACAAATTGGCATCAGAGCTCCACCGTAGGGGTCTGAACCGTTCAATCGAGCACCGTGAAATTGCAATTTAAGTCATGGCAAACGGAAACAGAAACGATGGATCGTTCGTTCAACCATCAATTCCCAAATTTGATGGACATTACGATCACTGGAGCATGTTAATGGAGAACTTCTTGAGGTCGAAGGAGTACTGGACATTGATCGAGATGGGTATTATCGAACCAGAAGAAGGAACGGTGGTGACGGAAGTTCAGCAGAAGTGTTTGGAAGAAACCAAGCTCAAGGACATGAAGGCGAAGAACTATCTCTTCCAAGCCATTGATCGTGCAATCTTGGAGACTATTCTGGACAAGAAGACGTCAAAGAACATCTGGGAGGGTAACGAAGTCGATCTTGCAAGCACTGAGGAAGGAATTCGAAACTTTGGAGATGAAATCAGGTGAGAATGTCTTTGATTACATATCTAGGGTTATGACTATTTTGAATAAAATGAGGGTTCATGGGGAAACAATGCAAGATGGGGTAATTATAGAAAATATTCTGAGATCTTTGACTGAAAAGTATAATTACGTTACTTGTGCGATAGAAGAATCTAAGGACACTGAAAATTTTCCCATTGATGAATTGCAAGGCTCACTGATTGTTCATGAACAAAAGATGAATAAAGGTCAAGGTCGTGGTGAGGAGCGGGCTCTCAAGGCTGCTTCTCAAGATACATGGGGTAGAGGAAGAGGAAGCTCTAGGGGTAGAGGCAGAGGAAGAGGAAAACAACCCCGTGAAGTGGTAGAATGCTACAAATGCCACAAGCTAGGACATTATAGGAATGAATGCCCTGAATGGGATAAAGAGACTAGTGCAAATTACACTGAGTCTAATGATGAAGAACTCATGTTGTTAATGGCCAAGAATGATGAGAAAGAAGATGACAGAGAGGAGATTTGGTTCTTAGATTCAGGATGCTCAAACCATATGAGTGGAAACAATAAAGGATTTGTCAAATTGGATGAAAAATTCAGGTAAAGTGTCAAACTAGGCAATGATACAAAGCTGGAAGTTGCAGGAAAGGGTAGTGTGAATGTAAAAATGAATGGAGTGGTTCACATAATCTCTGATGTATATTACATTCTTGATCTCAAGAATAATCTCTTGAGTATAGGACTGTTACAAGAAAGAGGTTTGACAATGCTATTCAAAGGTGGTGAAGGCTGCTGCAAGATATATCATTCAGAGAAGGGATTAGTCCTTGAATCCAAAGCTGCTCCTAATAGAATGTTCAAAGTTATTGGAAAGACCATCCTAGAGAAGAGTCAAGCAGATACCTCATGTTTCCAGATAGTGAAGAACTAACACACCTCTGGCACTGTAGATTCGGGCATCTCAGCAATAAGGGGCTCAATGTGCTACAGAAAAAGGAAATGGTCAGAGGTCTTCCAAAATTGGCAAGTGATATCAAGGTGTTTGCTGATTGTATGAAGGGAAAACAGCATAGAGACCCTATTCCTAAAAAGAGTCAATGGAGAGCAAGAAGCGAGCTGGAACTGATACATGTTGATGTGTGTGGACCAATTTAACCAGCTTCAAACAGTGGAAAGAGGTACATTCTATGCTTCATAGATGATTACTCTCGAAAGGCATGGGCATATTTTATGCATGAAAAAATAGAATCTTTTCACCATTTCAAATGTTTCAAAAATATGATTGAAAAGGAGACTGATTTAAAAATCAAATGTCTCAGAACTGATAGAGGAGGTGAGTTTATATCCTGAGTTTAATCAGTTCTGTGACAATGCTGGTATAAAAAGGAACCTGACCACACCATACACCCCACAGAAAAATGGGGTGTTGGAAAGAAAAAATAGAACAATCATGAATATGGTTAGATCATTGCTCAGTTGAAAAAACATGCCAAAGAAGTTTTGGCCTGAAGCTGTTAGATGGATTGTATATGTCCTTAACAGATGCCCTACTCTCTCTGTAAAAGGTAAAACACCTGAGGAAGCATGGAGTGGACACAAACCAAATGTGTCTCACTTCAAAGTCTTTGGGTGTATAGGACATGTTCATGTCCCAGATGCTAGGAGAACCAAATTAGAAGATAAGATTTGCAAGTGTATTCTATTAGGATTAAGTGATGAATCTAAAGGATACATGCTCTATGATCCTATTGAAGAAAGAATAATTGTTAGTAGAGATGTTGTCTTTGAGGAAAATGAAAAATGGAACTGGGAAGTGAAGTATCATTCTGAGATTGGTATTGATTTGGATTGGGGTGAGACAGAAACACCAGTAGATGAGTTACAAGAGTCGGAGGCCAGTGATTCTGATGTTGATAATAGTAATGATGATCATGTTGCTAACTCTAATGTTGATGGCAGTTTGCAGGACAACAATGCAGATCAAAACTCTCAATTAGATTTTGAATCAGATGATCAAAGAGGTGTCACGGAAGGAAGAATTAGAAGACCTCCTACTTGGCTGATTGATTATGACTCTGGTGCAGGGCTATCTGATGAAGGAGAAGAAATAAATATGGTGGGAATTGAACCTTCTGATCCGGAAGATTATGAAAGTGCTGTGAAAGACAATAGATGGAAGCAAGCTATGGATGATGAAATTGCTTCAATTGAGAGAAATGAAACCTGAGAATTAACTGATTTTCCTCCAAACTCAAGGAAGATTGGGGTCAAGTGGATATACAAGACAAAGTTAAATGAACTTGGAGAAATAGACAAGTTCAAGGCAAGATTAGTTGCCAAGGGATACTCTCAAAGACAAGGAGTGGACTACACTGAAGTATTTTCCCTAGTAAGTAGGCTCGACACTATCAGGCTTATCATTGCTATTGCAGCTCAAAGGAATTGGACTCAATTCCAGCTTGATGTTAAGTCTGCTTTCTTGTATGGTAAGCTGAATGAGCATCCTGGGCCCTTTTCTTTCTAGTAGGCTACCCTAGAACTGTACATCATGACCTTCTCTACCAATTGGGGCTCAAGTACAATCTCAATGCATTCTCACTACCAATTGATCTAGAAGTATATATGTAGAGCAGCCAAAGGGATATATTGTGAAAGGAAGTGAGAATAAAGTCTACAAACTCCACAAAGCCCTTTATGGACTAAAACAGGCTCCAAGAGCTTGGTTTAGTCGCATAGAGAGTTACTACATTCAGGAAAGATTCACTCCTAGTAGGAGTGAACAAACTCTGTTCTACAAGGCTAATGATAGGGGAGGCATTCTAGTGGTGAGCATATATGTAGATGACTTAATCTACACTGGAAATGACTCTGATTTGATGAGTGAATTCAGAAGCTAAATGAAGAAGGAGTTCTCACTAGTGCAAAATCAACTTTAAAAAGCACTATTTTGAATCGATTGTTTGGATAACCGATTCCAAATGTGGACGCGGTGGCATTTTTGCAATTAAATGAAAGTGCGACAGCTTTTTTTAGACATTAGGAATCGATTGTTTAAACAACCGATTAGATAGGTGCCCATTTAGACATTCTGAATCGGTTTAGTGAACAACCGATTCAGAATATGTACATTTAGAATCGGTTCTTTAAACAACCGATTCATAAAGGTTGTTTCATTACTAAAAAATTTCACGATCCCTCCTTGTTCTTCTGTTTCCCTCTCACACGTTTCCCTCATCCCTCTCAAATTCTAACAATTATCAAGAGTTTCAGTTTTCGGTTTCCCTCTTAAGCAGCTCAAAATCTCTCGCATCTCAAAGCCCCATTTCAGTTTCCCCCTTCGCTCTCCCTCATCGCTCTCTCGCATCTCTTCACTCTCTCGCATCCCTCTCAGCATCTCACGCTGTATTCTCTTCTTCTCAGCACAAATATTTTTTACCCTCTGTCGCCGTCACCAGCGTTGTGTTCTCCCTCGCCATAACCAGTTCACCATCGACTCTCTCCGTCTCCCTGTCACGCTGTCGCCATCATTTCGTTTCGTTGCCGTCGCCGTCACGAGCTCTGCGTCGCCCTCACTCTGTCTTCGTTGCGCTAAAATCAGCATCATCATTCTTGATTCGCATTTCTTCAGCTTTGCCTTTCTCTACTTTCTAGGGTTTACTTCAAAGGTGAGTTCTTTCTCTGTACTTTGTTTCCCTTTGGTTAGGGTTTTCTCCGTCCTTTCTTTCTCTGTACTTTATGTTATATTGTTTCTCTTCATTTTCTTTCTATTCAGGTGCTGATTTGAGCTTTGAAGAATAAACAACATGTTCGGCTTCTCTCGTCGCCACAAGGCAATATTATGAGATTCCATCGGTCAGAGATAACCCTGCTGAGTGGACTCCTGTAGGTTTTCTATTTTTTATTGATTTGCCATCTCTTTTATTGTTAAGATTCTGTGGTTATAAATATTTTTTTAATACAGATCCTGAGGAGAATATGTTGGTACTTGATTCTAGCACCACATGATCCAATGCAGTCAAGCCTTCTCAATTCCACCTTGGAGGATAAAAATCTAGCTGAGATTCCAAACTTTAAGTATGTTATCCTATTTTTCATCTCACATACGTACTGGGCATTCTTATAATTTTGTTTTGGATTTCCTTGTCATTGGGTTTACCTATTATATATTTTGTCTAGGCTACTTCTAAAGCAGGTGGTCACAATGGAAGTCATCCAATGGACAACTCTTTGGGATACTTATAAGAACGAGTTTGAGAACGAGCTGGTCTCTGGGAAATCTTTGGGTGAAAAAGCAGCAGAAGATCTGAAGCAAATAATTATTGAACATGTAATTAACTGATTCCATTAAAATATCACCCTATCAATTTGGGTTGTTGGTACCGTGGAATATGCTTTATGCTTCACACTTATTTATGTGAGCACTAACATGGAGTACTTTTGTTACCTTTCAGAATATTCTTGTCGTATCAAAATACTACGCAAGGATTACTTTGAAGAGACTTTCTAAGCTTTTGTGTCTCACTTTACAGGTTTGTACTGCTAGTTGTGGTTGTGTGCTGTAAGTGCTACCATGATAACTTTTTTATTATGGTGTGTGGGAACTCCTACTCCTAGTTTTCTCGTGTTTCCAAGCAAGAGCTATTATTTTTTCACCGTGAATCTAGTGAGGGAAATGTGATTGGCAGGGTCTGTGTTGCCCTGCTGCTGTATTTCATATGCCACCTAACCAGGTTATTGTGTTGGATTAGATTAATGCTTATCCAATTTGGATTAGAAGAAGTATGTCACATTGATATTTTATATGTATGTAATGATTCATCTTTGACTATGTCATCAACCAATTACTCACCTAAACCTTGTCAGTAAAGATTTTTGTTATTTCATAATACCTCAGTGTGTGAATAAGGTTTACTCTTTCTTCATTGTAGTGTTCACTCAAGCTAGAAGATTGACTTTAAAAATTCAAAGGAGATCTTACAAGAAGTTTAAAATGTTAAGCATGTTGGGAAGTGTTACAAGGTTGTGTATTAGAAAATTAAGTTTGAGACTAAAGCTTTTGTTTACTTCAATGAGACATTTTAACTGCAGACTAAGGAATCATCGCTTATGTGTAATAGTTTAATTGAATTGTTTTTGGGCATTTTTGTATTCTGCTTCAGACTTGAATATTGTTGGATGTAAAATCAATTCTGATTTGCTTTGATCATCCTGAAATGCTACAGGTGTTGCTTCTCTTATTGACAGCTTATAGTTCAGCTGCACTTGGGCAACTTTTCTTCTTTCACGTGGTTCTCATACAAAAGGTAGCTCTTTTTTTCTGGTTTCAAGTATCAACTATCATATAGTGATATCCTTTAATAGTAACACAAGTACACGCTTCATGATCAGTTTGTCTAAATGTCTATTTAGAAGACAACTGCTTACTGTTTCATACTATGTTAGACAGTTATAGTATCGAAGTTTATTTCATAGTATCTTGAGATTAGTTTCAATTGATTTAGTTTCAACCCCTTTTAATGCAAAAGGGAAACTTCCTGGATCACCATTAAGGCTTTCAAGCCCGAGAAGGAGGTTTTCTGCTGGCTCACCAACTGTATTCTCTAGCAGCATGATGCCATCTCCACAACATAAATACAAAAGCAGTTTTTTGACTTGAAGTTAACAGGATACTTGCCATTGTTTGCACAATTGCTGACTTGAGTATGGAATTCAACTGAGCCATTGTTTTCACAATTGCTTGCTAAATCTCAGGATACTTGTCAACTTGTTTATACTTCTAGACTCTGCATAGTGAAACACTTGTCTCTGTATGGGAAGTTTTCTTAGATTCTTTCACAATTTTGCATTTGGTATCTGTAACTTTCCGCTTGTTATCTGTAACTTATATTTTTGGAATTTGAAGTAATTGCTTAACTAATGTGATTATTAATATCTGGTCAGGGAAAGAATGTTGCTTAAATGCTTGATTAAATTTGTATCTGATATGTAGTCTTAAGTTCAACCAGATTAAATAAATTTTACCCTTATGAGAAGAAATCGAACATGAGTGCTTCTTTTAGATTGCTGAACTGAAAGGGATCTAGAGAGAAACTTTTAATTTTTTTTTAAAAAGGTGACATTTCTAATTGGTTATCTAAAGAACCGATTTTAAATGTCTTTTTTTAGTACATTTAAAATCGGTTGTTTATATAACCGATTTAAAATGTGACATTTTAAATCGGTTATTTAACCGATTCAAAATGTCCCTACATTTAGAATCGACACATTTGGAATCGGCCAATAACCGATTCCAAATGTGCCAAACAACCGATTCCAAAAGTTTTTTTTGCACTAGTGTCTCTTTGACTAACTTACGGAAAATGAAGTATTCTTTGGGAATTGAAATCATTCAAGGGACTGAAGGAATATACATGTGCCAAAGGAAGTATGCTCTAGAAGTGTTGGCTAGATTATTGTAACGATCGAAAAATCCGGGTGAGGATTCCTCGAAGGTTCAAAAACTGAAGCCGCCACCAACGTTTAATTTTTAGGGCAAACATTGGAAAATCCCTTTGGAATGGATGAAGATCCTTGAGACTAGATTAGGGTTCGGGAGTCGGTTATGCATGGGGAAGGTGTTAGCACCTCACGACATCCTTCCTAAGGAAGGTTACCTGCTAATTAGTTGTAGGAAAAAAATGTTAATTCTGAAAATGTTAACTTTTACCCTTTTATTGAAAGAAAAAAGACTTAATAAAAATTTTAGTTTTTTTGTGCTTGACAGGAGTGGGCCCCTGCTCCTACGTATCTCCAGGTGCGATGGAGAAATCAAAGCTACGTAATTCTTGGTTAGAAAATGTTTTGTTGGTTGGTATTTTTTTAATATAGGAGTTGTAGGAGTGTGTGATCTGTGTTGAAAGACCACTGGGGGTCTGAAGGAGCGTTGCGGCTCTGAAGGGCCGCTGAGGGCTGAAGGAGCACTAGGGCTCTGAAGGACCACAGTTCACTTATCCTAAAACGATGACTAACCCGGCCGTACGACCGACTTAATCCCCTACTTTGAAAATAAGATTTTTGGTTTTTGAAATGAAAGAGATGTGTTTGTATTTTTTAATTTGGGAATTATTGATTTTAAATAGGGATTTTAGGACCTGATCCGTAACGGTTCATTAGTGGCCTAACGGTACAGTCGACTTAATCCCCTATTTATATTTTTGAAAAAATAAAATAATTTGTGTATTTAAAAAATTAATGACGACACTAACAATCAATAAAGAGTAAAGTTAATAAATAAATAACTATACATATAAATAAATGAATGAATAAATAATAAATAATTATTTACATAGATAAATAAACAATATAAATAATAAATAAGTATGTACATAAATAAACAGTATACATAATAAATAAATATGTACAAAAATAAATAAATGCAAAACTAACCTCAAGCTGATCAATGTGATCAACGCCGAAACGAATCGAGCAATCTGACCATATCAACCGCGAACCGGACTCCTATCTGGTCCGTTTTCACCCGAAAATCGCCAAGTAAAGGACCTCAACGGCCATCCCAAAAATAACTAAAGATGGGCTTTTAATCTAATGGACTGCAAAAGCTAGCCCAAAAGAATTAAAGATAGGCTTTTAATCTAATGGACTGCAAATGCTAGCCCAAAAGATCACTTAGCCCATCAATCACCCATGTCCATAGTCTTTGCATCTCAACCTCTTTTATAGCCAAATGCTAGGTAGTTCTTGCTTCTCCCAAGCAATGTGGGACTAAAATAAGATAGAGAAAGTCATTCACGTTTTCCTCAAACCAGCCCCTGTAACAGTGTGATTCCGGATTCGTTAACCGTTGGATCATCCTTGTTTTTTGACACCAGGTTCATGAGACATCCATCTTCACTTCTACCGTTCGGATCGTCGAAACGAGGTCTGAGGAGAGAGAAATTTCCTTCGCAAAAGTAGGAAAAACAACTCCCGTTTTTCTCAAACCAGCCACCGTACAAGTGCGATTCTGGATTCGTTAACCGTTGGATCGTTTTCGTTTTTTTCCAGAAGGTTTTGAGACATTCATCTTCACTTTCACCGTTCGGATCGTCGAAATGATGTCCGAAGAGAGAGAAATCACCTTTGCAAAGTAGCTGCAGTTTTGGGTACTTGGTTTATTTTTGTATTTTTGTAACTTTGACATTCTTGGGCCAAGTCATGTACATGGACATTCTCCTTTTTTGTAATAATAATTTTTTATTGCACCTCCCCTTTTTTTATTTTCTTTTGTAATTTGTATTATTTCTTATCTATTTTATTTTTGTTTTCGTTTTTTTAATTAAAGATATTGTAACAAGAAAAATAAATTAAATCTACTATGTAATTTTTTGTGTTAGCATATTTTTTAAATTTTTGTTTAACCACTAAAAAAAGTAATAACAACGCAAAATTAGTAAATTAGCTCAAAATGACCTATTCAAGGGATTAGGAATCAAATATACGCGAAAAACTTTTTTTTGGATTTTTTTTTAATTAGCCGGACAAAATTAGGGTATGACAATTATGTCAAGTTGCAATTCAGTAGCTGTTCCCATTGTTCCTGGAGCTAAAATTGACAGAGACAAGAGTGGTGAGAAAGTAGATGAAACTCAATACAAACAACTAATTGGAAGCCTCATCTACATAACAGCAACCAGACCTGACTTGATGTATAGTGTGAGCCTTTTGAGTAGACTTATGAGCAGTCCCACTCATTCACATTTGTTGGCTGCAAAACGCATTTTAAGGTACTTGTAGGGAACTATGCAGCTGGGAATTCTGTATAAAAGGGGAGGTAATCAACAGCTAATTGGCTATACGGATAGTGACTATGCTAGGTATGTGGAGGATAGAAAAAGCACTTATGGTTATGTGTTTTCTGTCAGCGATGGGGTTGTGGCTTGGACATCCAAGAAGCAACCTATAGTTACCTTATCTACAACTGAAGCAGAGTTTGTGGCCGCTGGAGCTGCTGCTTGCCAAGCTATTTGGATGATGAAAATCATCAAATAATTGGGTCTAAGTGAAGAAGACAGTACAAAGATATACTGTGACAACAGTTCTGCCATCAGATTATCTCAGAATCCCATCTTACATGGGAAGAGCAAGCATAATGAAGTAAGGTATCATCACCTTAGAGATTTGGTTAAAGCTGGGAGCATAAAACTGAGCCACTGTGGTACAAGGGATCAGGTGGAAGATATCCTTACTAAACCTTTGAGCAAGGAGAACTTTCTTAGGCTTAGAGGAATGTTAGGAATGTGTGAAGTTCCAACTGTAAACAAGTTTTGTAATTTGTCATACAATCTAGTTTAAGAGGGGAAATGTTGAGAATAGTCCCACTTGTATTAGAGTCAACAATGTTTAGTTGACTAATCAGTTTAGTTTTTTAATCCATTTTTAGTTGTTATAATCTGTTGTTGACTTTTGTAACAAACTATTAAGAGAGTTGACCATTATATAAGTCACTCTCCGTTCAATAGAATTCAGTTTTCACCATTTTTGCTCAAACTCAGTTACAGATGTCACACATATATTGTTACCAACAATTTTATTGAACCATACAAATACAAAAATAGTAATTTTTAATTATTATAATCTTTGATTAGAGAATTAATATATTATCCATGCCAGGCTCCGAAGGTAGTGATTAGTTCTATGATCAAGATTCAAAGGGATTTCTTTTGGGGTATTAAAGGTGATGGAAGGGGAATGCATTGGGTGGCTTGGGATAAGGTTTGTAAGTCCAAGAAGGAAGGCGGGCTAGGCATCAAAAATCTTGAATAATACCTCTTTTGTCTAAGTAGAAGTGGCGCTTATTAACGGACGAGGAAGCTAGTTGGAGATGCAGTTTAACACATAGGTATGGTGACCTTCATTTTACTTTATTCAATCATGATTCTCGGTCGGGAAGAGGGATAAATTCTTTGTGGTGGAGAGATATTGTTTCTTTGGGTAAAGAGCAGCTTAATGAGGGGTGGTTTAAGGCATGTGCGCGTAGAAGTTTGGTGACAGTCATCGAGTAGATTTTTGAATCATCACTGGATTGGTCACCAACCCCTTAGATTGGATTTCCCAAACCTGTTTGCAGCTTGTCACAACCATACTTTAGTAGTAAACGAAATGGGAGGTTGGATCAATAGTGTGTGGCATTGGAGTTTCCCGTAGAGTGATTTGGTTGACCAAACTATTTTGGAGGACGCCCGTACCTTGTCTTCTATTGTTTCTGAACTGAACATTGTGTATGGTAAAGAAGATTTTTGGATTTGTGTTTTGGAAGCTACGTACAAAGAACTTTTCTGTAAGCTCTTATTATGATTACATTGTTTTCGCTGCTCTTAATTCTGTTGCTGGTAGCGAGGTTAGCGGGGCTTTTAGTAACTTGTGGAGCACATCTATCCCTTTAAAAGTCATTAATTTTGGTTGGAGGATGTTCAATAATTCCCTCCCTGTGCGTGCGGTGTTACTTCGCTGTCATGTGATATCTTCTACCGAGGCTGTTGTTTGTCTGATGTGCAATGAGGAGGGTGAGGAATTGCAACATTTATTTTTGCATTGCAGGATAGCTCGCGGGGTGTGGCGTAGTATCCGTTTGTGGTTGAGCACCCAGCTCCCTAGTCCGACTAATTTGGTATCTCATTTTTTTGGGTTTGGCGAGTTGTGCAAATGGAAAAAGGCGCATAAGGTGAAGTATATTTTGTGGCTGGCAACGTGTTGATGTGGTTAGCTCGTAACAATCTTCTTTTTAGAGGGGAGGCAATCAATTTGGATTCTATTATGGCTCATATCAAACGTTAATTTTGGAGCTGGTTTATATATAAAGTGGGTAGACACTCTAGCTATCTCTTCCACGTGGTGGGATAATGCTTTTATGTGTATTAACAACTGTTGAGTTGTTCTTTTGTATTTGGTTTGAGCACACCTAGTGCTCCTATCAATGAAATCATTGCTTATCGGAAGAAAAAAAATAGAGCTTAATTTTGAATGTGTAAAATTTTGAATATTATGTTATTTTAGTTTTTATTGCTGTATATATTGTATTCAGAATATAAAAAATTATACTTTATTATGTTATTTTAGTCCTCAAGTGTGTTTTGAGTGGAAAAATAGTGATGTGAATTTTTTAATTACGTGGCTAAGGACTAAAATAAAAGATTAGCTATATTTGCAGGGACTAAAATTAATGAAAATATATTATATTTGCAGGGACTAAAAAAGAAGCCACGTCATCTTTTTTAAACACAAAAAACACTTTGAGGACTAAAAGAGATGGTTTTATAAATTGCATAAACTAAAACGAATTTTTTTACCGAACTAAAAACAAAACTCGCTATATTTAAAGTGTTTTTTTGAGAATTTTTTTTTGTTTCTCTCATGCTAATAAATGATTTAAGTAATTCCAATACAACAACCCCTTCATGATTTCAAGAAGAGTATTTTGAAAGGCCGATATTTATTTATGGCATCAGTAACTAATATTCTGGAAAACAAATTTTCAAATATAAAATAAAATCTTTTTCAAATTGTGTTTCGTTTAGTTTACGTCCTTTGTATTTTTTAAAATATTTGTTTACGTCCTTTATCTTTTCGCAGTTAATTAAAATGATCCTTTTAATAAGTGATTGTTAATTATTTTATCGGTTTTTTATTTTCGTCCTTTATCTATTTTAAAATTTTCATTTACGTCCTTTGTCTTTTCTTAAAATATCTGTTTACGTCTTTTGACTTTTCGCAGTTAATTAAAGGAAATTAATGGATGGTACAAAATGAAAAGTGAAGAACGACGCATAATAGGGCAATTCCTTTCAGTTACTTTTTACCTAGTAAAGTACGTCAAAAAACCGAGTTTTCTCATTTTATAATTGTTTGGCGTGTGAAATTATTATATTTAGTATAAAATTTCCTCATAACAAATATAAAGGGTCTTAATTAAAATGGTTATTCCATTAACGTGTATTAAAAAAAATATATTCCATTATGCTAATATAGAAATTAAAAATGATAATTAAATAATAAATTAAAAAACCGAGAAATATTCAAGTCTAACTTTCGTCACTTTTGTTCTATTTTAATTTTCAGTTTTTTTAATTCACTTTTGTTCTATTAATTAAGGCCGGTCTTATTTATTACAAAAAAAATTATACAAAATGTAGGAATTTACACACGTAGAACAATTATCAAACGAGAAAGCTCAGTTTTTGACGACGTACTTCACTGGGTAGAAGATAACTGAAAGCATTGTCGTATTGTGGGACGTTCTTCACTTTTCGTTTCGTATCATCCATCATTTTTCTCTAATTAACTATGAAAAGGCAAATGAAGTAAACGGACATTTAAAAAAAGATAAAGGACATAACTGAACATTTTAAAAAAGATAAATGACAAAATCGAAAAACATGGAACATAATTAACAATCACTTACTAAAAGAACCATTTGAACAAGCTGTTGGTCAAGCTTTGGCGCACAGCTTGTCCGTCGAAAGTTTCTATCTTCGGGTGGAGGCTGCTGCGAAATTCCTTACCGACGTGCACCCTTCTCTTTGATAGTCATGTGATCGCCAATGATACAGGGGTTGTTTGTCCATTCTGTCTGTTGCATAATGAGGACACTAATCATCTTTTATGTAGTTTCGCTAGTGATGTGTGGCAGCAGGTATATCAGTGGTTGAATATTAATTTTGATGGTTCTGTTAATATTCATGATCATTTCCGATGGTTCCGTCAGGTATGCAAAGGACGGAAAGCAAAAAAATATAAATATTTGATTTGGCTCACAACATGTTGGTTGTAGCGACCGAAAAATCCGGGTGAGAATTCTTCGAAGGTTCAAAAATGAAGCCGCCACCAAAGTTTAGTTTAAGGGTAAACATTGGAAAATCCCTTTTGGAATGGATAAGGGTCCTTGAGACCAGATTAGGGTTCGGGAGTCGGTTATGTATGGGGAAGGTATTAGCACCCCACGACATCCTTCCTAAGGAAGGTTACCTGCTAATTAGTTGTAGAAGCGAAAGTTAATTTTGAAAACATTTATTTTTACCCTTTTATTGTGAATTAAAAAGAAAAAAGAAAATTGATATTTTATTTGAATTTAAGAAAGGGATTATTTAGGAAAAGACTAAAAAAAAAAATTTATTAGTGCAATAGACAGAGGTCGGCCGCCCTCTGCTCCTACATATCTCTTGGTAGAGAATCAAATCACACGTAGTTCTTGGCAGAAAACTTTATTTGTTGGTGTATTTTATGTAGGGATTTTAGGACTCCTGAGTGATCAGTTCATTTGTCCTAAAATGATGACTAACCCGTCTGTATAGTCGGCTTAGTCCCCTATTTTGTAAAAATGGGGTTTTTGGAGTTTGGAAAATGATTTGAAGTGTGTTGGTTTGATTTTATTGGAATAGAGATTTTAGGATTCCTGAGCCGTACGGCTCATTCATTTTAGAACGCTGACTAACCCGTCTGTACAGTCGACTTAATCCCCTATTTTGAAAATTTGATTTGTGGAAAGAAATATGTTTGTGTTTATTTTAATTTAGAAATTGTTTGTTTTAAATAGGGATTTTAGAGCATGATCCGTAACGGTTCATTAGTGACCTAAAAAGCAGACTAACCCGACTGTACAGTCGACTTAGTCCCCTATTTATATTTTTTGAGAATGAAATATTTATCTATTTATTTTTATAGGTTTTTTTTGGAAAAAAGGAAATTGTTTTGTTGAAAAGAAAACGAAAAGGGGCTGCATTAATAAAACATGGGTGCGGTTAGAGCAAAGGGTTGTATTATTAAACTGGGGTGTGACAATCAGTCCACGTTTTGGTTTCTGGGCTTTGGGCTGATGGATAGAAAGGAGTTGTATTGTTAAAAAAGGGGGGTACGCAAATAAACCTGATTATTGAATTTTATAATTTAAAATAAAAAGAAAATAGGGATAGTATATAAATGGAAACTAAGGGTTTCAGCAAACCCTAATCTTCCCTCTTGGCTCTTCAGCGTCGTTTCACGAAAATGGGGAGAGAGAGTGAGTGCAGAATTTCCGGTGAGAGATTGCGTGAGTCTCACAGGGAGAGAGGAAGAAGGAAAGGGAAAGAGGGAGAATGGAGGGAGAGTCTGACGGAGGCGGAAGAGGAGACGGCGGCGGGAATCGCGCCGGACTGGTTGCTGCCAGAAACGCGCTGGTGACAGTGGCGCTGTGAGGCTACTGTGCTTACGGCAAGGAGACCGAACCGGATTGACTGGTCTTATGCGATGGCAGCGACGACGCAAAGGGGGTGCAGGCGGAGGTTGACAACGGTGGTGCGACACGACAGTGGGTTTACGATGGTGGACGATGTTGACAGGCCGTCAGGGTGGTGGTTACAACGCCTAACGCGTAGTACGAAGGCGTGATTAGGAGGTTCGGTGGCGCTGTTTTGGAGCGAACGGCCACTCTCTATGGTGGCCGGAACTAATGGGTAAGGCTTCCGTTCTGATCTTGTATGTTTCTCTTTCTCTCTTTCACTTCTTTTCCTGCTCCCCTCTTTCTTATTTTTTTATGTTTGTTTTTTGGTTCTTTTGGGTGGTTCATGCGGTGGTTGTGGCGGAGATGACCACCGTACAGTGGTCACTTATTTCTGGTTCAGTCGTGAATGTACAGAAAAGGGCTTCGACGGGAGTGGGGGTTGTACGCGAAGGGGCGGTGGTTCCGGCCAGGAGAGAGAAGGATGGTGCGAAGAGGATGGTCACGGTGCCAGGGATCTTGTTGACGGAGGAGACAGACACCGGCGACGGGGAGAACGATGCGACGGCGCTCGTGGAGGACGACCACCGTCTACGGTGGTCGGTGCTAACAGTACGGTACGGTACGGTTCTGTTTCTCTTTTTTTCTTCTCCTAATTCTGATTTTGTTTCCTATTTCTATTTTTATGTTCAAAAAGACTAAACTGTTCACAGTACAAAATTTACACCCTAATTTGTTCATAACCCCTTTTTTCTAAAAGAACAGATTCGAATTTTTTTACCTAATACCCTAGTTTAGCACTTATTTTACAGTTTATATATACAATTTATATTACTAATTTAATAAGCTGAATATATACTGTTTTGATTAATATACAAAATACAACTATAATTCTCAAAATAACATGTTTATGAACTAAACTTGAAAAAGACAAAGTCGTGATGACCTACCTCTTCTCCAGCTTCTGAATAACCTCATATTTACTCTGCTACTCTTGCTGCTAAACCTTCTTACTGCTCTATTGCTTCTGTTTCTCAATTTTTGCTGTTTTGCGATTAGGGTTCCAGCGTGAAACCCTAATCTTTTGCTCTGATTTTTTCTCAATTTCGTGTCTGATTTTCTGTCCCTTTTCTGTGTTTCCAGGCTTGTTTTTATAGGCAGAAATTAGGGTTTCTGATCCTTCTCCATTTTTCTTTCCTTTTTTGCAGGTTTTGGGCTTGGGTTGGAGATGTGTGCTTGGTGAGCAAGAAAGGGTTAGGATCCAGCTGTTGCTTCTCCTCTAGGCTGAGGCGCCTCTTTTTACTTTGTATTTTCAGGTTTTTATTATTTTTGTATTTTTTAATTTATTTTGTATTTTTTGTAAATTAATTTTTATTGATTTTTAAACATATTTGTTTTTTGGACTGTGGAGAGATTTATTGTTTTTTTGGTCAAAATGGAAGAGAATGATTAAATTGGGCCAATCCCAATCAAAGACTAAACATAGGCCCAATTTGGCAAATGACTAAAATAAGGCCCAATTAGAACAATTTTCTAAAATCAGGTCCAATCTAAACAAATAACTAACATAGGTCCAATAGCAACACATAGGCCCATATTACTAGACAGGCGCGAATCGTAGACATACAAACCAACCACGCAAGTATGGGCCCAATCAGGCAAAAAGGCATTTCGGCCCTATTGAACAAAGTATTAAGCGTTGGCCCGAATTAAAACGAGACAGCATCGAATGATCCTGAAAAACTTATCTCATGGCAATAGGATTTGTGACTTATGACACGCAAAATAAATGAAAGAAATGATTGCGAAAAAAAAAAGATCGGCCAAAATTGGGGTATAACATTGGTCTATATGGTTGTCGAGAAATGGGCTGGTGTTCAAGAATGAAGATGTTAGCATACCTTCTGTTGTTACTCGTATAAGAGTTTTTCCTGGAGTTGGTTCATTTATAGGGTGAGTAATAGTTCTAATATGTGTATTTTCGATTGGTGGATTAACCCACTTGTATACTTTAACAATTTGTAACCCTTTGTTTGGGTTAGAGCACCCCTAGTGCTCCTTTAATGAATCATTGCTTATCTAAAAAAACTGCGAAAAGATAAATGACGTAAATGAATATTTTAAAAAAGATAAAGGACGAAAACGAAAAAGTATAAAATGGCCTAATAACACTGTCAGCTTCTTACGTGGCCAATTTATCCACGTCACTGTCCACATAAGCCCTATTTAACTTTCACTTAATGGAATGACCATTTTAAACCAATTTGAAAAGATAAAGGACGAAAACAGACACTTTAAAAGATAAATGACGTAAATGAAAAAAGTGAAAGATAAATGACAAAAACTATATTTTAGCCTACATAGATCTATCATAAAAAATTATTTTTAACATGACATTGTACTTGCTGCCCACAACAGATGACATTACGTTAAAAATAAGAACAGATGACAAAAACTAATGTAGTTCTCCAACTAACAAAAAATTATGTTCTTCAATGACTATATTTCTCCATTTAGTACACTTTTTTTTCTCTTCATGTTTTTTTCCTAGCCCCAATACTTTGTCATTCTTCTTCCTATCGGCTCCTTTGGCATTCAGTGGCTGAACCGGTAGTTTGAAGCTTCCAGGTAATTTGTGCATCATTCAAGCATATTTTTTAGGGTTTTATTGTTGATTGGACTTGGAATCAGTAGATGTTAGGGTTTGATTTAGGTTTCATTAGTTGTTGTTGTGGATTACATGACAATACATTGAATTTGGTGTTTAATTTAGGTTTGATTTGGGGATTCTAGTGGGGGTATCAGTAACTGTTGGGTTTCTAATTTTGAGGGTTAATTTGTTTATTTGGTTTTCAGTAAATTGATTAAGGTGTTTGATTATTTGTTTTTTGTGTTTTCTCATGTTATAATTGTAATACCCTAATTTTGTCCTTTCCAAAAATAAGAAATTTTATTTTTAATAAAAAATAATTATTTTATTTTCATGCCATGTTTTATTTTATTTTAGTTTGCTACAAGTTTTAATCTTTGAAAAAATAATAATAATAATTAAGAGTATCAAAATAAAATAGGCAAAGGAGCATATGGGGGGGAGTCTGTTAAAAAATATATAGAGGTGCAATTAGGATTGGGCCATCTAAAGCCCACTCCTCCACCAAACCCAATCCCACTCCTTCCTAACCCAACACCCAACTCCATCCTAACCCTAACCCATGACCCAACACCCAACTCCATCCAACCCACTCCAACTAAACCCTAAATTCGAATCCCACCCTTCCAAACCCTAAAAATTCGGCCACCCCCCTTAACCCTAAATGGTGTCTACATTCACTCTCCCCCTAGCCCTAAGAAGTGTCAACATTCATCCCCAAATCCTAGCCTAAAATTCGGCCACTTTTCCTTGATTCCCTCCTTGGAACTCTCAATCCCACTTCCCCACATCCACTTCCCCATACACTCCACCCTTCCCATCACTCCCTCTCCCAACGACTCTCTCTCCCTCCCTACGGCCATCTCTCTCTTCCCTCACACATCACTCAACTCACTCTCTCTCCACACTCTAAAAATTCGACTCTCTCTTCCTCCCTACGGCCATCTCTCTCTCCCTCACACATCACATACTCACTCTCATCTTTTCACACACTCAATCCTCTTTCTCTCATACACTCCCACACTCCATCAAAGAAAAGAAAGAAAGCAAACATCACCTCCACCTCTCAACCCTAGCCGTCCCCTCCCTCTCTTCTCTTCCTTTCATGCTTCCTTTCACCACCACTCACGAAATCACCATTTTTGGTGCCCCCCCCCCCCTTTTCTCCTTTCTCACGAAATCGCCATCTTTGGGCATCACCACACAAGAAACCGTTGGTCACTCAAAGGCTCACGGATTCATCCAAGGAAACATGTTTTCCATTTCGTTTTTCTCAAGGTTAGCACGCAAACGGATCTATACACAAAGCTTGGTAGAAAAAACCGAAAAACAAAGCACACAACTACAAGATCAAGTTTTTAGTATAAATATGGGTTATAGTTTTGTGGAAGGGGAGGGATTTTGGAGAGAGGAGAGGGTGAAGGGTCGAAGTCTAGAAGTTTTCAGGAGCAAGAGGAAGCAAAAGCGGATTGGTTGAAGTTTCAGTGAGAGAGAGTTTTCGTTCTTCTTTTTTTTTTCCTTCTTCCTTAAAATTTTCATAGTTTTTTTTATTATCCTGTTGTTGTTGAGAGATCTGTGAAGGAGTTTCTTTGTCCAAAGAACATTTGGTAATAATTTCATTTTTATCTCATCCTTAGTTCTCTGCAAATATTTATTTTTATTTGATATGGTCCAAAAACCCATTGTTTAGGCTACTCATGTTTTAGATAGTTCATATATATTTTGTCAAAACAAGTACTATGTTGTTTTTGCTCATGTGATGCTCCTTCTCCCATATGCATTTGATATATTTCTTTTTTATTATCTTTACTTTCTATTTTCTTTAAAGGCCTATGGTGACAATAGGAATTAAAATGTTACTAATATAGCATCATATTTGTCATTTTGTTATAATCACCCATTTGAGTTTTCATTATGCTTCCTTCTTGAATGCATCGATTCTTATTGGAAATGTGAGCAATGTCTTTATTTTTTATCAACAATAATAATTGTCATCAAAATAATAGCAATAAGAAATATAGCAATTTTTCTTCTAATATTAAAAAAGGATTAGGTATCAAAAGAATCAAAAAAAGATTTAAGGTAAAATGTTTCTCTAAATAATTAATAGATCTCTTTTATACCAAATACCAACAAAAAAACACTTCACAAAAATCATTTCCTAGCAACTAATAAAAAAGGGTAAATAAAACATTTTTTTTAAAACAAATAAACTGATTTTTGTTTTTTTTCGTTTTATTTATTTATTTATTTAATTATTTAGTCTTTTCCAACCAAAAATTATTTCAACCAAAAAATAACAACAAAAGAATCTCAAAGAAAAAAACAGAAAACTTTTCCTTAGTAAAAAAAGAGTGGTAAGTAAAACACTTTTTAAAAAAAAAACAAGTAAACTGTTATTTACACCCCCCAGGCTCAAGCATAAGGCCCCTTTTGTCACTTAAGCCCAGTTTCGCTAACTGGGCCCTCCCATGCGAATTGGGCTTATTTTTCTGCACCCCCTATTTTAAAACGCAATCCTTCTCACTGTTTACACCCCATTTTTAATAATACAGCCCTCCTTTTATTTGCACCCCCATTTTACTCTTGCATCCACTGTTTCTCCTTTTCAAAAAAGAATAATTTTCCTTTCCCTACATAAATATTTTCTGACATCAAAAACAAATCTTTTCAAACGTCGAAATCAAAATTAATCATCACTAATGATCACTCGCGCCGTTGCCGTTTGATTGTGGGTGATGATTTCATTCCTGTGGGAGCTAGTAGTGTGGCCACTCTAAACCGTTGTTGTTTGGTCCTCACAAACGCTCTCCTCCAATTTCGAAAAACATTTTCAATGCTCAAAATAAAAACCGATTATCATTAATCATCCCTCGTGCCGTTGCCGTTTGGACGTTAATGATAATTCATTTTCATAAGAGTTAGTAATGCGACCACTCTAAATCATTGTTGTTTGGTCACTACGAACGCTCAACCCCTTTGCGAAAAACTCCAAAAAGATAAAAAAAACAAAACCTTTTCAAAAAACCAGAACTACGTAGCTTTGAATTCTCCATCGCACCGGGAGATACGTAGGAGCGGATATCCTCCGTCAAGCACAATAAACTAAAAACATTTTTTTCTTTTCTCTTAAAAAAAAAACAACAAATACTTTTGCCGAAAATAAAAATTTTCATTAAGTCTTTTCATTATCTTTTCAAAAAAAGGCAAATTTAAGTATTTTCCAAATCAGCGCTTAAAACCACACATTTAATTAAAGGTTCCCTTTCGGTAGAAAGGAGGCGTCGGGTGCTAAAACCTTCCCCATACCTAACCGACCCCCGAACCCAAATCTTCCGGTCTTCCAAAAGGCCATCCGCTTTCCAAAAGGTTTTTTCTTCAATATTTTCCTTATAAAAAAAATAGGCTTAATTGCAGTTTTGGTCCCCCTATTATGACCAACTCACGATTTTGGTCCCTAAAGTTTTAATTTGGCGATTTTGGTCCCCCTATTTTCCCAATTTGAAAAATCAAGGTCCCTCACCCCAATTTTGACTCAGTTTGACTGACTCATCCTACGTGGCAGCCCACGTGGACTGCCACGTAGGCACACCCCCCCCCCACCACCCCCCCACCCCACCCCCCCACCCCCACCCTTCTTCCCCTTCTTCCCCCCACCCCACCGATTCCCCTCGTCCCCCTCCCCTTCGCCTCTCCTCCCCTTCGCCTCCCCTCCCCTTCGCCCCCCTCCCCTTCGCCCCCTCCCCTTCGCACCTCCCCCTCCCCTTCGCCTCTCCTCCCCTTCGCCCCTCCCCCTCCCCTTCGCCTCTCCTCCCCTTCGCCCCTCCCCCCTCCTCACCGATCGCTCTCGCTCGCCGTTCTCCGCTCGCTCTCGCTCGCCGTTCGCTCTCCGTTCTCTCTCTGCGTCTCTCTCTCTCTCTCTCTCTCTCTCTCCGTTCTCTCTCTGCGTCTCTCTCTCTCTCTATGCGTCTCTCTCTCTCTCTCCCTGCGAACTCTGGGGGTGGGGGAGGGGTCACGGTGGGGTGGGGGGGAAGAGGGGGAACAGTGGAGGGTGGGGGGTGGGAGGGGAAACAGTGGAGGGTGGGGGTGGGGTCGGTGGTGGGGGGGAGGAGCAACGGGGAGGGGGGGTGGGGTTGGGGTGGGGTGGGGTCGGTGGTGGGGGGGTGGGGTCGGTGGTGGGGGGTGGGGTGGGGTGGGGTCGGTGGTGGGGGGTGGGGTGGGGTCGGTGGTGGGGGGGGAGGGGGGTTCACGAGGAAGAAGAAGGGTGGGGGTGGGGGGGTGTGCCTACGTGGCAGTCCACGTGGGCTGCCACGTAGGATAAGTCAGTCAACTGAGTCAAAATTGGGGTGGGGGACCTTGATTTTTCAAATTGGGAAAATAGGGGGACCAAAATCGCCAAATTAAAACTTTAGGGACCAAAATCGTGAGTTGGTCATAATAGGGGGACCAAAACTGCAATTAAGCCAAAAAAATATTGGTGGCGACTTCATTGATTTTCAAAAAGTTGTAAACGAAGAAAGATTCCCTCAGGGACTTTTTCGGGCGCAACAGCTGGCGACTTCACTGGGGACTTTTCTTTTTTAAGTGGGTCAAGCCTAACTAATTAAATGTGTGGTTTAGTGTGCTATCGACGTGATGTGGATACTTTGTTTGCTCCTATCCCTTTTCGGTTTGCTCTTCTTATCCTGTTGTATGCATGTGCATTTGTTTTCTCTCCTTCCATGTTTATTTTTCCTCGTCTTTGCTTATGTGCTTAGTACCCTCATGCTTTTCCCCCCATCTTGTTATGTTCCTCTCTTCTTGGCCCCTTTTCTCGAGGAGAGCAAAGCACTTGATTATTGTTGAAACCCTAGGCTAGCTAATCTGATATTGAACCCTAGTGTAGACAACATGTTATCGCTTGCTCTTGTTTGGACTGTTCTGGGTTTTCCTTCGCAGGTGGGGTATATGTGGGTAGTTTTAGGCGGTATGTCCCTGCTACACACACTCACCCCCTTTATGATTATGTGCTTTGAGAGAGGCCTAAAACCCAAGGTCTGAAAAAACACCTAGGAGAGTGGAAACGAGTAGTGACTGCCAATTGGACCGATGTCCTTCTGCTCTCACGAAAGTTTCAGCCAGAGTATGCTCTTTTATGATACCTCACACCAGATGGCATTCCATCGTTGTAGGTGTTATCATGAAAGAGATTTAGCTCTGGTAGCCTTTGCGAGGGAGTGAATAGAGCCACATGGGAGGATTACTCTTTAAATTGCCCTAGATCGTAGGTCTCACCTCTTTTTAGGTCACAAGGGCTTTCCAAATTGTGTGCTGCATTGTAAACTAGGCACGTTTTCAAAAGGAAAAGGAGATTTTTCGAAAAAAGAGAAAATAGAGAAAGAGTTGCCGTTGTAACCTTTCTTTCGTCGGTCTGTACGAAGTGACATATGAACCACTTTATTTTAAAAAAAGAGGGAGTGAAAGAGTTACCGCTGTAGCCTTTCTCATACCGGTCCATATGAAATAACGTACGACCCGCATTTTCCAAAAAAAAAAAAAAAAAAACTTGAATCACTGCCAATAAGGACTGGTCTCTGAGTTACATAGACATAGAACATCATCATCATTTACACATCATCCTTTGCATAAAACATACATTTTCATTAGTTTTCGCATGCATCTTTGCATTTCATCATGGTTTGCTTGCCGAGAACCCCAAGTAATGGAAATTTTTGTCATAGATACGGCATGGAATCTAGAAGGGAAACGGTGTATACTCCAAGGTACCCCGTTGTAAACAAGGTAGATGTGACTAGTCTGAAAAAATATGTTGACATGATGGGACCTATTGAAAGGGGATCGTTTGACAATGCTTACGGGAACCTCCGGAAGTTGTTGTTGCTAGAGGTGCAGACTGAAGCTATTGTGGCTTTGAGTAGATTCTATGACCCAGAAATCAGGTGCTTTCTTTTCAAAAATTTTCAAATGGCACCCACATTGGAGGAATATCAGCAGATTTTGGGTTTCACTCAGACAGAAACTGTTCCCTACCGGTATGAAGAACAGTACTACACAGATGAGGGGTTCGCTGCATTACTGCAAGTGAGTGTAGAGGATCTGAAGCTCCAAAAGCAGAAGAGAAACAATGTGATAGGTTTCCCGCAGAGCTACCTTGAAGGTTTAATGGGAGCCTATGCTAGAAGTAAAAATTGGGTTGTCTTCAAGCGAGTTTTGGCCTTAGCAATTTTTGGGGTTGTTCTCTTTCCGCAGATTGAGAGGTATGTGGATGTGACCGTTATTGGTATTTTCCTAGCTTTTCAGAATGGGAGGACCCCCATTAATCCAATTCCCGCCATCCTTGCCGACACTTATTCTGCTTTTACTCATCATTGTGACTTAAGAAGGAAGAAAATCTCTTGCTCTTCTCACCTGTTGTATGCATGGCTTCTCATCCATGCCTTCACCAACCCAACACGAGTGGAAAAGTTGATTAGTTACGCTGTAACTTGTGAGGTGAAAGCTATGAGCATTCAAGAGTGGATCCAGTTTCTAGGGGGTCTAGATGAGCACTCAATCCGTTGGTATCTCTCATCTTGCTGGGAAGATAGGCCTAAGGTAGTCTTCCGCTGTGGTGGTTTCCAAAACGTCCCGCTAATGGGCACTAAGGGGTGCATCAACTACAACCCGTCTCTGACTCTGAGGCAATTAGGGTATCCGATGAGGAATTCGCCTACTGAAGAGATGATATTCCCGCTTTACATCTATGAAGGAGGACCAAAAGATGACAGTTTGCTTAGAAAGGTCTTGCAAGCCTGGAGTACGTTGGTTCGCATGGGAAAAGTAGAGCTCGCTCAGAGGACTAGTGGTATCACCTTCGCTCAGTGGCTCGGAAAAAGGATCCAGGATGTTCAACTGCCTTACCAAAAAGAGTTGCAAGTCGAGAGGGAAGTAGTAGACGCCAGTGCCCCTGTTGTCGAAGAATTAGGCGAAGTTAAGTTGGCTCTGATGAAGGCAGAGGAAGAGAAGAAATCTTTGCAAGCTGAGGTAGAGAAGATGGCTCTGAAGAACAAGAGGTTGAAAGAAGAAAATGCCCTGAAGTCTGCTACCATTGAGAGTTTCAGTCAGAAACTAAAAGGAGAAGAGGAGAGCAAGTTAGAAGTTCAAAGGTATCTGCAAGGAGCCAAGGAGGAAATCAAGAGACGAAGCTTGAAAGAGAAGAAGGCCCTGGAAGAAGCCAATCAGTGGAAAGAGTTATGGGATGAAGCAAAAATGGAAGAGAGAACGGCGAAAAGCTTGCTTGCCAAGTCAAAGAGGGAATCCCGCATGTTACAAGCTGAATGGGAGAGTAAGTTAGACAGTGTTGTGCAAGAGAGAGACTCTTTTGAGAACATCCTCAGAGAATATCAGCGGGCCCTAAGAGCAGAGCAAGAGGATTCTGACGAGTTGAAGGAGCGCCTTTGTCACATCAGCGATGCGTACCGGCAAGTGAGGGATGAAAGTCAGTATTGGGAACATCGCTATGTTGAGCTGCTCGGTAGAATTGAAGAGCAGGCAGTCATCATTGAGCTGAGGGACGAGGTTCAACACTGGAAGGGTAGGTTCTCCAAGCTATCAGAATTGGTCAACCAGGCTCTTGCGGATATGCCCAGGAGATTAAGGAAAGCTGAAACTGAGATGTATCCCCTCAACACCCCGCTTGAGGTGTACAAATTTGTGGAGTACTGCAGAGCCCTAGTTGAGGAAGCCAAAGGAAAAGCCGGAAGTACCTCTACCAACAACAAGAGGAAAAAGAGTGGAAATGTCAAAGCTCTTTGTATTTGAGCTTCTGTATTGTAATTTTCCATTTTGTTTTATTGTACCTTTCCTTTTTCAATCATTGTATCAGAATGTCGTATTTTCGGGTTCAGATTTTGAAGTATTTTGTTTAAATACACCCGTTTCGCTTCCAGATTCCAATTTCAGTAGGATCCAAAGAAAGTGATATAATAAAAAATAATCAAAGATTTACTTGCGTATCTGTGACAAGACATAATACACTGCGATTCTCGGCAAGGCAAACTAAACACGCATTCATTCGCATTGCATTCATTTATTCGTTCTTGTGTTCATAAGCGTGTTCCGTCAACAGAAAATTAGGCAAGCTGGTTAATCATCGCTATTGGACGCGTCTGCAAGCAAGAAACTAGGAAAACAATCAAGCCAACCTTGATCAGAACGATCCGCAGCCACATCAGGATGACGGAATTCCAGGAGGTCTGGATCCTAATGGTCAGGGTCAGCATGGTCAGAATCAGGAGAATCAAGTCGTTCAAGCTGAGATGGAAGTCCTAAAGGCTCAAATGGCGGAGGTCATAAGGGTGCTAAGTGCCTTAAGAGATGTTGGCACAACTGAAACTGCTGTTGCTGGGACGAACAATCCTCCTCCCCTTCCTGGGTCTGGGATCTCTCAAACCCTTCAAGCTGCGCAATGGCCTCCCTATGGTCTCCCACTAGGCTATACGCCTCCTGCTGCTGATGCAAACCCTGGAAGAGATCCTTCGGGAACCACGGGGCACGCTCAGCCTAATACAATTGTGAATGAAGTTGGAACAGGGACGCATCAAGCCCAGATTCAGATCCCAATTCCTGTTATTGCTCCAGGAACTCCGGCGGGTTTCAATTCACCAATAATGATTCATCCACACGTACAGGGCCCAGTCCCTCAGAATATTGCTCACCAACACATGACTCCGGTCGCGGCATCAATGAATAACCCTCACTATGGTGCCGGCGGTTTCCCACAGAATTACCCTGCCGAAGCTAGAAGTCAGTATCAGATGCTGGAAGAAAGATTGAGAGCTGTTGAAGGGGCAGGTTCCCGAGCCAGGAATGCCCACGAGTTGTGCTTGGTTCCTGATCTAGTCCTGCCGCCCAAGTTCAAAGCACCAACTTTTGACAAATACAGAGGGACAACTTGCCCAGTCAGTCATGTGACAATGTACTGCCGAAAGATGACTGCCTACGCCCGTGATGATAACTTAATGATGCATTGCTTCCAAGAAAGTTTAGCCGGAGCTCCCCTTGACTGGTACATGCAGTTAGAGCCAACTAATATCCGTTGCTGGAAAGACATGGCGGATGCCTTCATGCGTCAATACCAGTATAACAATGATTTGGCTCCAGATAGAACTCAGCTACAATGCATGTCTAAGAGGGACAACGAGTCGTTCAAAGAGTATGCTCAGAGATGGCGGAACCTTGCGGCTCAAGTAAAACCCCCTCTGCTGGACAAAGAAATGGTCCACATGTTTATGGAAACCCTTCCTGCGGTGTATTATGATAGGCTGGTTGGCAGCGTAGCCTCAAACTTCTCTGAGATGGTGGTCACGGGGGAAAGAGTAGAGAATGGTATGCGGAGCGGAAGAATAGCTCAGGGCCCGGCACCTCCTGCCGGTCAAAAAAAGCCATTTTTTGGGTCTCATAAGAAGAAAGAAGGTGAAACTAATGCAGTCATCGGAGCCAGTGGTCCGTCGCACCGCAATCCATCGCAAGCTATTTCGGTTCCTCCTCAGGCACCGCTGGCACAGCCTTTTCAATCAAATTATCAGTACCGGAACTATAATGAAAGGAAGCTTGCTGTCTTTGATCCCATTCCCATGTCCTACACGGACTTGTTTAATTATCTCATCACCAACAAAATAATCAGTACTCGTCAAATGAAGCCATATCAGCCTCCCTATCCCAGAGGGTACAACGCAAATGCCACCTGCGCCTTTCATTCTGGGGCAGTAGGTCATGTGGTGGAGGATTGTAAAGCATTCAAATATGTGGTGCAAGAATTACTTGATAAGAAAAGCATATCATTTCAACAACCCAATGTAGCCACCAATCCGTTGCCAGGGCATGGAGGGTCTGCTATTAATGCCGTTGACCATCAGGAGGGTCAGTGTTTGGTGAGAAAAGTTGATTGCATTCAGATGCCTTTGAATTTTATCCATGCTGAACTATGCCACTTTGGTATCATCAAAGAAGGGTGCGCTAGGAAAGACGCCTGTGATAATCCTCGCTGCATCGGGGCATGTGAAGGCTTTAAACCAATCCTCCAAGATCTCTTAGACAGACACCTGGTCCAAGTGGGAATCCAGGAGAAAGAAGAAAGTGTACTTACCTTGCAATCAGGCAATGGAGGCTTCAGAAGACCGATTGAAATTCCCTGCAATCTGAATTCCAGCCTAGCTGTGACGAGACCCTCGACTGTTGTTATTCCAGTACCTGCTGCTACCCCTAGTGGGGATACTAGGATGACTCCATGGAGCTGCAATGTGCAAATGCAAGCGGAGGTCCCTAAAGGCACTCTGGATATAACAAACATTGCTGGAGGTAGTTGTATCACAAGGAGTGGAAGGATGTATACTCCTGAAAACCTTAGAAGAGAGCAATCCAAGGGAAGTGAAGAAAGGGCCCGTAAGGGAAAAGACAAGGAAGCTGTAGAGGTCAGGGATGTGTCGGACAAAGAAGCTCAAGAATTCCTGAGGGTAATGAGACAGAGTGAATATCGGGTGGTAGACCAGCTGAATCAAACCCCATCCAAGATCTCAATGCTCTCTTTGCTGCTTAGTTCAGAGGCACACCGTGCTGCACTGCTAAAGGTCCTGAATGAAGCTCACGTCTCCCATGACATTACAGTAAACCAGCTTGATGGTATTGTTGGCAGCATTGTAGCCTTTAATTACTTGACCTTCTCAGACACTGAGCTGCCTCCGGCAGGAAAGAGTCATAATCAAGCTCTTCATATCTCAGTCAAGTGTGGGGACCATATACTTGCCAGGGTGCTTATTGATAACGGTTCATCCTTGAACGTGCTGCCTAAGTCTACAATGGATAAGCTGGATGTAGACTGTTCATATCTAAAACCGAGCTCCACCTTGGTCAGAGCATTTGATGGGTCAGTGAAGGAAGTTTTTGGAGAAGTGGAAATGCCGCTGCAGGTAGGCCCTGAAGTATTTTATGTTGTCTTTCAAGTGATGGACATCAATTCATCCTACAGTTGCCTGCTAGGACGTCCTTGGATACATGCGGCTGGGGCAGTGCCATCCTCGCTTCATCAGAAACTCAAGTTTGTGGCTAGGGGAAAGCTGATAGTGATCTCCGGAGAGGAAGAAACATTGATAAATCGATCACCACCTGAATATTATGTGGAAGCAGCAGAAGAGTCCTTTGAGACTGCTTTCCAGGGATTGGAGATTTCAAACGCTGTCTTCGTCGAAGGAGAGCCTCGGTGGAAGCCTAAGTGGTCCAGGGCAGACATGATGACTGCAAAAGTGATGCTGGGACATGGGTATCAGATTGGTAAGGGCTTAGGAAAAGCTGCTCAAGGAATTGTAATGCCTATCCAGTTGAGGGGTAATATTGAGAGGTTCGGTGTTGGATACATCCCAAGTTTTGCTGATCGGGAAAGGCTGACATCTGACAGGAGGGAGAAATGGCTGGCCAAACTCAGAGGAAGGGCACCCAATCAGGAGAGAATAGTCATCGCTAACCTTAAGGACAACTTCCGGAGTGCTGGTATGCTGAACCCTGACCAGGTTAATATGGTTGAAGAAGGATCAAGCTCAAGTGGCCGTGCTGAAGGTCTGGTGCGCTGCTGTGCGGTTGGAGAGAAGCTGCAAAACTGGGAGACCATGGATTTCCCCGTATTTTCCAATTTAAAGTAATTATCATTGTAATGCAGATCCCTCGGCTCTGCCCAAGGCCTTGGGATATTTCATTCGGGCACACATGTTTTCGTCGAAAATCATCAATCAATAAAGTGTTATTTCAATAAAATTTCTGTCTTCATCTTTTATCTGTGTTGCTTTTTCTTTGTTTTTATTCGCCGCTCCATTCTAATGCAGATCAAAAATAAACTCTGAAAATAATAATGCCCATAACTCATACTGTGATTTTGATTACCCGGTTAATCACGCCGAGGAAGATGTTGAGAATGATTGGGATACTCCTCCAGAAATCATGAGAATGGTAGAACAAGAAGAAAAGGTCATCGAACCCCATGAGGAGTCTACAGAAATGGTCAATTTGGGTACTGAGGAAGACAGAAAAGAGATCAAGGTTGGTACCGCAATGGAGGATAAAGAGCGCAAAAAGTTGATTCAGCTCCTGTTCGACTACGCTGACGTATTCGCATGGACATATCGGGACATGCCAGGGTTGAGCACAGATATTGTTGAACATAAATTGCCAGTGAAACCAGAGTGTCCCCCTGTGAAGCAGAAGTTAAGGCGGATGAAGCCCGAAATATCTTTGAAAATCAGGGATGAGGTCAGGAAACAGTTTGATGCAGGGTTCTTAGCTGTGGCAAAATATCCTGAGTGGGTAGCAAAAATTGTCCCAGTCCCTAAGAAAGATGGGAAGGTCCGAATGTGTGTCGACTACCGTGACTTGAACAGAGCAAGCCCTAAAGATGACTTCCCTCTACCCCATATTGACGTTTTGGTGGACAGTACTGCTCAGCATTCGATGTTCTCCTTCATGGATGGATATTCAGGCTATAACCAGATCAAAATGGCTCCGGAGGATATGGAGAAAACCACCTTCATAACCCTTTGGGGAACTTTCTGTTACAAGGTCATGCCTTTCGGGTTGAGGAATGCCGGGGCAACCTACCAAAGAGCGATGGTAACCCTATTCCATGACATGATGCATAAGGAGATCGAAGTCTATGTGGATGACATGATTGCTAAATCAAAGACTGATGAAGAGCACGTGGTTAACCTGCAGAAGCTGTTCGAACGTCTCAGAAAGTACAAACTCAGGTTGAACCCCGCTAAGTGCACCTTTGGGGTTAGGTCAGGGAAGCTGTTAGGGTTCATTGTTAGCCAGAAGGGAATTGAGGTAGACCCGGACAAAGTACGAGCAATCCTGGAGATGCCAGCACCTAAGACAGAGAAAGAAGTTCGTGGTTTCCTGGGAAGACTAAATTACATC
Source organism: Astragalus membranaceus (assembly GCA_039519185.1). Taxonomy (NCBI): domain Eukaryota; kingdom Viridiplantae; phylum Streptophyta; class Magnoliopsida; order Fabales; family Fabaceae; genus Astragalus; species Astragalus membranaceus. Next base: position 161,136,615 of record CM076850.1, read on the forward strand.
TCTCGATTCATCTTCCAGTTGACTGCGACTTGCGAACCAATTTTTAAACTGCTGTGCAAAAACCAAGAGATGAAGTGGAATGATAAATGTCAAGAAGCATTTGAGAAAATCAAGGCGTACCTTCAAAGTCCACCCGTCCTAATGCCACCTGTGTCCGGCAGGCCCCTCATCCTATACCTCACGGTGCTAGATAACTCTATGGGCTGCGTGCTGGGGCAACACGATGAGTCAGGAAAGAAAGAACATGCGATCTACTACATAAGCAAGAAGTTCACAGACTGTGAGGCAAGATATTCATCATTAGAGAAGACTTGTTGTGCCCTAGCCTGGGCTGCGCATCGACTGAGACAGTATATGCTGAGTCACACTACCTGGTTGGTGTCCAAAATGGACCCAATCAAGTACATATTTGAAAAACCTGCGCTCACAGGTAGAATTGCTAGTTGGCAAATGCTTCTGTCCGAGTACGATCTCGTGTACGTAACCCAGAAGGCGATTAAAGGTAGCACACTGGCAGACTACCTGGCACATCAACCGGTTGAGGATTACCAATCAATGCAATGTGAGTTCCCAGATGAGGACATTATGGCATTATTTGACGCAGGGAAGTCTCAAGATGATGAAAGGTGGAGAATGTTGTTTGACGGTGCCTCTAACATGTGGGGGCACGGAATCAGAGCAGTGCTGATCTCCCCCAGACAACCGCTTTATACCAGTCACCGCTAGACTAAGCTTCTATGTCACAAACAATATTGCAGAGTACGAAGCGTGTATCTTGGGTATCCAGGCAGCTCTCGATTGGAAAGTCAAGAGGCTCGACGTGTATGGAGATTCAGCTCTGGTTGTCCATCAAGTAAAAGGAGACTGGGAAACAAGAAATTCTGATTTGATTCCTTACCGTGACTACATTCAAGAATTAATCAAGCCCTTTGAGGAAATCACTTTCCAACACATACCCCGCAGCGAGAATCAGTTGGCCGATGCCTTGGCAACTTTGTCCTCTATGTTCAACGTCAGCTGTGACAAAAGTCTGACAACTGTCAGAATCCAGCACAGAGAACAACCTGCTTATCACTACTGTATGGCAGTCGAAGAGGGATCGGATAGTAAGCCTTGGTACCATGACATCAAGCAGTATATCACAAACAGAGAGTATCCTCCCGGAGCTACAGAGAATGACAAGAGAACCCTCAGGAGGCTGTCAACGGGTTTTTTCTTGAGTGGAGACGTCCTTTACAAGAGAAACCATGACTTGGTACTCCTCAGGTGTGTAACGGGAGAAGAATCAGTAAAGATTATGCGAGATGTTCATGAAGGCTCATTTGGGGTTCATTCCAACGGGCACGCAATGGCTAGAAAAATCCTGAGAGCCGGATACTACTGGTTGCAGATGGAATCAGACTGTTACAGTTTTGTGAGAAGATGTCATAAATGCCAAATCTATGCAGATCATACCCATGTACCTCCAACTTCTCTGAATGTTTTGAGCGCACTATGGCCATTCTCAATGTGGGGCATGGACATCATTGGTCCCATTGAACCCAAAGCTTCCAATGGTCACCGTTTCATCCTGGTTGCTATTGACTACTTCACTAAGTGGGTGGAGGCTGCCTCTTATCCCAATGTAACGAGCTCAGTGATTGCTAAGTTCATCAAGAAAGACTTGGTTTGCCGCTACGGCCTTCCAAATAAGATTATCACAGACAACGGTAGTAATTTGAACAGCAGAATGATAAAGGATTTGTGTAAAGACTTCAAAATACAACATCACAACTCTTCTCCCTACCGCCCAAAGATGAATGGGGCAGTTGAGGCAGCCAACAAGAACATCAAGAAGATTGTGCAAAAGATGGTGGTAACCTACAAGGATTGGCATGAGATGCTCCCATTTGCCCTGCATGGTTACAGAACCTCAGTGCGCACTTCAACAGGGGCAACCCCCTACTCACTGGTTTATGGGTCAGAGGCAGTTCTCCCCATTGAGGTTGAAATACCATCCCTGCGGGTGTTAATGGAGACAAAACTTGATGAAGCAGAATGGGTTCGGTCTCGTCTTGACCAGTTGAATCTCATTGATGAAAAACGGGTGGCCGCAATGTGTCATGGACAGTTGTACCAACAGAGGATGAGGAGGGCTTTCGACAAGAAAGTCCGTCCTCGTGAATTCCAAGAAGGGGATCTTGTGCTCAAGCAGATCTTGCCGACCCAGACAGACTCTAGGGGCAAATGGGCTCCCAGATATGAAGGACCTTATGTGGTGAAGAAGGCATTCTCAGGAGGAGCATTAATTCTGGCAAACATGGACGGAGATGAGATCCCAAATCCAGTGAACTCAGATGTGGTCAAGAAGTATTATGCCTAGAAAAATAGACGAAAAAAGAGAAAAATAAGCCAAGGAAAAATCAGCTCGTTAGGTTGAAAACCCGCAAAGGGCGACCTAGGCAAAATCAGAGTGGCCCGGTGGATTGAAAACCCGCAAAGGGCGATCCAGGCAAAAATTAGGGTCAGAAAACTTGGGCTTGAGAAAAGAAAAAGGCAATCAGCATTCCAAAGGTTCGGATAAGGGGGGTGATCAGTATTATGAGTATGGGCGGTGGGCACCGTTACTTCAGAGATAGAATCACGAGATCTGTTCCTTTTGCTTGTATTTTTTGTAGTTTAAAAGAAAGATTGCAATGCACTTCCGATTGGCGTGACTTTCTGCACGTCCAATTTCTATATCAATAAAAGTCCAACTTTTCTTTCATATGTGTGCTTTTCGTGTCTCTGCTTTCATCTATTCAGTTTCTTTCAAAATAATAACTTTTATGATTGATGAAATCGAATTGCAAAACATGTGCACATTCAGAGCATTACAGGATCATTACGAAATCTTTGAAAAAATACGGAAAGAAGTGATTCCCCAAGTGAATAAAATTGCGAAAAAGGCAGTCGTGACAAACCAGTGTGCAATCCTCGCGGATCACCGTCCTGGAACAGCCTTCGCCCGGCAGATCGATTTAACCAGCAAAAAAAGAGCGCCAAAGAAAAAACAAATAAGCAGAAAAAAGAAAGCTGCTTAAAGAAAACAAACAGAGTAAACAAAAACAAATAAGCAGAAAAAAGAAAGCTGCTTAAAGAGGACAAACAGAATAAGCAAAAAACAAAAGAGAAAATCACAGAAGACGGAACATAAAAGGACACAACATCTTCATTCATCATACCATCCATACCATTCGCCATCAAACAGTGGTGCATTACACCTTCAAATTCGCATCTCAGAAGAGCGGAGAATAACAAAAGAAAAAGAAGTGGATGAGGAATCAAACAGAAAAAGCATCCCACCAAAATCAATCATTGCATTCATGCACATCCAAATACCCAAATGCATGCATTTCATGCACCATCCAGAAAGTTGCTTCGGACCAGAGGGTCCCAAAAATCTTATTTTTCAGAAAATCACCATCAGCACTGAGTTAGTAAACTCCATCAACCCAGAGTTAGTAAACTCCATCAACACAGAGTTAATGAACTCCTTCCACAGATCACAACATCGTGTACGAGCACGCGATGGATCCATCAGACTTCGTTAAGTCCTTCGGATTAGTTGTGTCAGCCTAAGGCATAGCGTAAATCCATTGATCAAATCAGTTCCGGACCTGATGTTGATCGGCCCGCTCGAAAAGGCCACCCCCAAAGCTCGGACTCGACAAGAGTTCGTTAGAAGGTTTTTAGGCAACCTCCGAATTCCCAATTTACCGCTTTTCCCAATTTACCGTTTTTCCCAATTTACTGCTTTCCCGTTAATGCGACAAGTGTTAACCCCCCTTTTCTCAAAAGGAAAATAACAAAAAGAAAATTTGAGCTTTTCTGGAGCGGACAAAATTAGTGTTATTCCTATATCTTTATTTCCATTTCACCAACAAATATGAAAAGGCCAAGTCATATTTCTTGGCGAAATGTGAAATAAAGAGGGGCAGCTGTAATACCCTAATTTTGTCCTATCCAAAAATAAGAAATTTTATTTTTAATAAAAAATAATTATTTTATTTTCATGCCATGTTTTATTTTATTTTAGTTTGCTACAAGTTTTAATCTTTGAAAAAATAATAATAATAATTAAGAGTATCAAAATAAAATAGGCAAAGGAGCATATGGGGGGGAGTCTGTTAAAAAATATATAGAGGTGCAATTAGGATTGGGCCATCTAAAGCCCACTCCTCCACCAAACCCAATCCCACTCCTTCCTAACCCAACACCCAACTCCATCCTAACCCTAACCCATGACCCAACACCCAACTCCATCCAACCCACTCCAACTAAACCCTAAATTCGAATCCCACCCTTCCAAACCCTAAAAATTCGGCCACCCCCCTTAACCCTAAATGGTGTCTACATTCACTCTCCCCCTAGCCCTAAGAAGTGTCCACATTCATCCCCAAATCCTAGCCTAAAATTCGGCCACTTTTCCTTGATTCCCTCCTTGGAACTCTCAATCCCACTTCCCCACATCCACTTCCCCATACACTCCACCCTTCCCATCACTCCCTCTCCCAACGACTCTCTCTCCCTCCCTACGGCCATCTCTCTCTTCCCTCACACATCACTCAACTCACTCTCTCTCCACACCCTAAAAATTCGACTCTCTCTTCCTCCCTACGGCCATCTCTCTCTCCCTCACACATCACATACTCACTCTCATCTTTTCACACACTCAATCCTCTTTCTCTCATACACTCCCACACTCCATCAAAGAAAAGAAAGAAAGCAAACATCACCTCCACCTCTCAACCCTAGCCGTCCCCTCCCTCTCTTCTCTTCCTTTCATGCTTCCTTTCACCACCACTCACGAAATCACCATTTTTGGTGCCCCCCCCCCCCCTTTTCTCCTTTCTCACGAAATCGCCATCTTTGGGCATCACCACACAAGAAACCGTTGGTCACTCAAAGGCTCACGGATTCATCCAAGGAAACATGTTTTCCATTTCGTTTTTCTCAAGGTTAGCACGCAAACGGATCTATACACAAAGCTTGGTAGAAAAAACCGAAAAAACAAAGCACACAACTACAAGATCAAGTTTTTAGTATAAATATGGGTTATAGTTTTGTGGAAGGGGAGGGATTTTGGAGAGAGGAGAGGGTGAAGGGTCGAAGTCTAGAAGTTTTCAGGAGCAAGAGGAAGCAAAAGCGGATTGGTTGAAGTTTCAGTGAGAGAGAGTTTTCGTTCTTCTTTTTTTTTTTCTTCTTCCTTAAAATTTTCATAGTTTTTTTTATTATCCTGTTGTTGTTGAGAGATCTGTGAAGGAGTTTCTTTGTCCAAAGAACATTTGGTAATAATTTCATTTTTATCTCATCCTTAGTTCTCTGCAAATATTTATTTTTATTTGATATGGTCCAAAAACCCATTGTTTAGGCTACTCATGTTTTAGATAGTTCATATATATTTTGTCAAAACAAGTACTATGTTGTTTTTGCTCATGTGATGCTCCTTCTCCCATATGCATTTGATATATTTCTTTTTTATTATCTTTACTTTCTATTTTCTTTAAAGGCCTATGGTGACAATAGGAATTAAAATGTTACTAATATAGCATCATATTTGTCATTTTGTTATAATCACCCATTTGAGTTTTCATTATGCTTCCTTCTTGAATGCATCGATTCTTATTGGAAATGTGAGCAATGTCTTTATTTTTTATCAACAATAATAATTGTCATCAAAATAATAGCAATAAGAAATATAGCAATTTTTCTTCTAATATTAAAAAAGGATTAGGTATCAAAAGAATCAAAAAAAGATTTAAGGTAAAATGTTTCTCTAAATAATTAATAGATCTCTTTTATACCAAATACCAACAAAAAAACACTTCACAAAAATCATTTCCTAGCAACTAATAAAAAAGGGTAAATAAAATATTTTTTTTTAAACAAATAAACTGATTTTTGTTTTTTTTCGTTTTATTTATTTATTTATTTAATTATTTAGTCTTTTCCAACCAAAAATTATTTCAACCAAAAAATAACAACAAAAGAATCTCAAAGAAAAAAACAGAAAACTTTTCCTTAGTAAAAAAGAGTGGTAAGTAAAACACTTTTTAAAAAAAAAACAAGTAAACTGTTATTTACACCCCCCAGGCTCAAGCATAAGGCCCCTTTTGTCACTTAAGCCCAGTTTCGCTAACTGGGCCCTCCCATGCGAATTGGGCTTATTTTTCTGCACCCCCTATTTTAAAACGCAATCCTTCTCACTGTTTACACCCCATTTTTAATAATACAGCCCTCCTTTTATTTGCACCCCCATTTTACTCTTGCATCCACTGTTTCTCCTTTTCAAAAAAGAATAATTTTCCTTTCCCTACATAAATATTTTCTGACATCAAAAACAAATCTTTTCAAACGTCGAAATCAAAATTAATCATCACTAATGATCACTCGCGCCGTTGCCGTTTGATTGTGGGTGATGATTTCATTCCTGTGGGAGCTAGTAGTGTGGCCACTCTAAACCGTTGTTGTTTGGTCCTCGCAAACGCTCTCCTCCAATTTCGAAAAACATTTTCAATGCTCAAAATAAAAACCGATTATCATTAATCATCCCTCGTGCCGTTGCCGTTTGGACGTTAATGATAATTCATTTTCATAAGAGTTAGTAATGCGACCACTCTAAATCATTGTTGTTTGGTCACTACGAACGCTCAACCCCTTTGCGAAAAACTCCAAAAAGATAAAAAAAACAAAACCTTTTCAAAAAACCAGAACTACGTAGCTTTGAATTCTCCATCGCACCGGGAGATACGTAGGAGCGGATATCCTCCGTCAAGCACAATAAACTAAAAACATTTTTTTCTTTTCTCTTAAAAAAAAACAACAAATACTTTTGCCGAAAATAAAAATTTTCATTAAGTCTTTTCATTATCTTTTCAAAAAAAGGCAAATTTAAGTATTTTCCAAATCAGCGCTTAAAACCACACATTTAATTAAAGGTTCCCTTTCGATAGAAAAGAGGCGTGGGGTGCTAAAACCTTCCCCATACCTAACCGACCCCCGAACCCAAATCTTCCGGTCTTCCAAAAGGCCATCCGCTTTCCAAAAGGTTTTTTCTTCAATATTTTCCTTATAAAAAAAATATTGGTGGCGACTTCATTGATTTTCAAAAAGTTGTAAACGAAGAAAGATTCCCTCAGGGACTTTTTCGGGCGCAACAATAATTTACATGCAACATTGCTTATTATTTATTGTGTTCCATTTTTGTGATGATTTTTGCTTTCATTTACGATTGTTTTGCTTATTATGTGATGATATTGTAACAATGACATTGTACTTGCTGCCCACAACAGATGACATTGAAGAACATGTTCTCAAATTCTCAATGCAAATCCAGGCAACCATCTTGCTGAGGCTAACAATGACAACGACGATGATGAAATTTCTGTTGATGGCATGGAGCACATTTCAGCGATGCAGATGAGAAAGATGATGCCTCCCACTAAATGCAATTGCTCCATATTATTTTGATTATGTTTTGTTGAAACATCCTAGAATTATGACTGTAGGTTTACCATCTTTGCGTTGTTTCTGTCATCAAACAAACGCTTCTAAGTACTTTGTCATTATGTGTTGTCTAACACTATCATATTTTTTCCCATTAGCCATGCCCGTATGCAGCTTTACTATTTTCACTTAGGGAATGCTCAGTTGCTATTATATAAACTTTCAACATATGCCAATAAATATACATTGTCAATCCATTAGTACATAACCTAAATGAAGACACCACTAATGTAGTTCTCCAACTAACAAAGTTTTTTAGTCACCAAATGAAGACAATTTCCCATTATGATCTTATTCGAATAACTAAACCATGTCAATTCATTGGTATGCATCTTCGTACCACGGCAATTCATTGGCATGCATATTCACAATTACATCTTATGAACACCATCAAGTTGATCTCCTTCATGCCTACGTCTATGATGACAGAACCGGTCGGGACTGGAAAGGGAAATATTTCCTAGAAACCGATACACTGAAAATAACCCAAGTTTTGGACCTTGCACACCCTGCAATTGTTCGTTTTTCCTATATGGGCAATGAAATGTTTAAACTATGTTTACTCGTAACAACTGAAAATTTACACCACGATGTCAAAGATGAACACATAGCCTTTCAGTAGTATGGTGATATTGGCGTTGTCCCCGGAATGCCTGAATTAGATGGTGATGACAACTAATTATAGACCCACACTTTATATTACTCTCATGGTGTCTCACCTATATATTTTTTTTAATTTATTTTTGTTTTGTCTGTTCTAAAAATATGTAATTTTCCTTTTATGTAATCCTATATCAATGATGTATTCTATAATGACCTGCAGAAAAATATTAAGTAAACATCTCAAATCACCATAATATCATAGTAAGTATAATATTCGAACCTATCTCCATGCTTGTTATAAATTCATTGTATAAACATCTCCCCGTGCGTATGCACGGGTGTTCGCCCTAGTACTCCTAAAAACCGAATTTGCAAATATACTATACATGTGTGAAAACTGTTACAACAAATAACCCACTTTAATTTCAACCATCCAATTTTTTTAAAGGCAAATCAGTGGCCGAAAGTGTCACTTGTGCATTATGCACAATTTATTAGCTTATGCAGTCGATCCGCCACCCGAAAAAAACCCTCCTGAGGTCCTCTGGAATGAGCTGCCACATACATATATGTTTTTCTTACCATATACATCTCATTTGTCCTTTACTTCATCCTTTGTCCTTTACTTCATCCTCTGTTTTTTTTTTGATAAGCTCATCCTCTGTTTTGTTGATAAATCTTGCTACTCTTTCAACACCTCTCTCTCTCTCTCCTCTGTTTTGTTTTTTTTTTTTATAAGCTCATCCTCTGTTTTGTTGATAAATCTTGCTACTCTTTCAACACCTCTCTCTCTCTCTCTCTCTCTCTCTCTCTCTCTCTCTCCATGTGTGTGTGTGTGTGTGTGTGGCCATGTTCAATCCACCCGACCGAAACCCGAGTAATCCGCAGAAAATAAATAGAAATGGGCGGATTCGGTCAGTCTAAGGGGAAGGCAGGTGCAACTGTTCAGATAAGCACAGATATATATGGGCGGGCACAGATTTGTTGAACAAACTCGTCGGTATCCGAACCCGCCCGCGTTGGAAGTATGCGCCAGTTTTGAAGCATTTATTCATGGTTTGCTGACAAAGATTTAATGTATTTTAATATTAAATTTTGAATGTGATAAAGGAGTGTTGTTCCATATTCCAACGTTGCAGGCTGCTGAGTTAACGTGTTTGCTGATTGCCTGCAGTTAGATGTATCTATCTCTCTCTTATATCAACTTTTTAAAATTTCTAATTACAAAATGATTTAAGGGCCAAGATGCTAAGCTGAATGCATCTAACAACTTACATTTAATTGAATGCAATGACTGCTGTCAATATTGACAGCAGCAGTTCGTGATCCCATGGAAACAGCTATTATTCTACTAGCATATTAAGCGGATTTGAAAAAAGAACAGAAACGCAACTTTGGCCAGTTACCCGTCCAAGCAGAAAAACTGAATCCGTTCCAACCGAAATTTTAAATGGGCGGAATTGGGCCTATCAGTAGCAACCGCGGTTTGGGCGGGATGGCCACTTTGGGCCCGTACCCGCCCAATGTGTTGGGTATTGGACTCTCTTCCTATGTGGATAAAGGCCCAAATATTTTAGCCCATTATGTTTCTCACTTATTATAAGTGGAGAGGGTTAAATTAGGGTTGATGAAGAGAGATTTTCGGAATAGAGAGAGCCACCAAAAGAGATAAAAGAAGATAGAGAGCAATTCTCGTTTTTCTCAAACTTGTCACCGTAAAACTGCGATTGCGGATTCGTTAACCGTTGGATCGTCTTTGTTTTTGGAAACCAAGTTCGCGAGACATAGTTCTACACTTTCACCGTTCGGATCGTCGAAACGAGGTCCAAGGAGAGAAAAACTGTCTTCGCACTAAAGCTGGAGTTTTGGGTATTTTCATCTTCTTGTTCTCAATTTGTAAGCTTTTGTGCTTTATTGTATTGGCTGGTTGTTGGCACTATTTGTGCACTTTGTTGAGACTCTCTTGTACCCTTATTTGATTATAGTGGAGCTATTTCTTTGGTCTGGACGACCCGTGGTTTTTACCCTTTTCTTTGAAGGGTTTTCCACGTTAAAAATATCGGTGTTCAATTGGACGTTTTTATTTCGTTTTATTTGACGCCATATATTCATTGTTTCTCCTCATAGGTTCTTGCAAGTTTGAGGAATTTATTTCCGCTGGCATATTGCTCTCTTATTACGTTTATGTGTTGATTCCCCGTCAGAGTGGCATCAGAGCTCTTGGTTAGGGGCTATTTTACTTGCTTGATTGATGGAGGAAAATTTGAATATAAAGATGGTTTCTTTGAATGGTACAAATTATCATTTATGGAAGGGCAAGATGAAAGATTTATTGTTTGAGAAGAAAATGCATCTTCCTATTTTTGGTAGTAAAAAGCCGGGTTCGACATCTACCGAAGAATGGGATTTTGAACATCAACAGGTATGTGGTTTCATTCGCCAATATGTAAAAGATAATGTTTATAACCATATTGCTAATGAAACAAATGCAAAAACCTTGTGGGAGAAGATAGAGTCCTTGTATGCCTCAAAATCAGGGAATAATAAATTGTTCTTGTTGAATAGCTTCATAAGTTTGAAGTATAAGGAGGGGACTTCTATCTCGGATCATTTAAGTGATTTTCAAGGGCTTCTTGATCAAATGTCAGGAATGGGTATCAAATTTGATGACGAGCTTTTGGGACTATTTTGATTATTATCTTTACCAGATTCGTGGGAGACATTTCGGGTTTTTATAACGAGTTCTGCTCCTAATGGTATTGTTTCTTTGGAAACGGCTAAGGGTGGTGTACTTAATGAGGAGATGAGAAGGAAGGCACAGGGTTCTTCATCTCAATCTGAGGTACTTGTCACTGAAAATGGGAGGAGAAGTACTCAGAAAGGAAACAAAGGGTGGTAGAGAGAAAAGCAGAAGCAAGTCCAAGTCTCGGTTTGAAAATGTGAAATGTAATTATTGTCACAGAAAATGGCATATACAAAAGAATTGTTTTCAGAGGGAGAGGGAGAATAAAGACAAGAAAGGTAAGCAAAAACAAAGGGATAATGATGATTATGATGATCGTGTTACTGCTACTATTGGTGATGACCTTATTATTCTTCGTGATCATGAGACAATTAATCTTGTGTTAGATGAGAGCATGTGGATAATTGATACTGGTGCTACATTGCACGTTACACCTAAGAAGGAGTTCTTCACATCTTATACTCCAGGTGACTTTGGAGTGTTGAGGATGGGTAATGATGGTGTATCTAAGATAATTGGTGTTGGTGATGTTTGTTTGCAAACCAACATGGGAATGCGGTTGTTACTTAAAGGAGTCAAACATGCTCCCAATGTTTGCTTTAATTTGATTTCTGTGTCTATGCTTGATGACTGTGGTTATGATAATCACTTTGGTGGTGGAAAGTGGAAACTCAGAAAAGGTAACTTGGTTTTGTGCTAGAGGGAAGAAAATTTCTAAAATGTATTGGACAAAAGCTATGGTTTCTATAGACAGCGTGAATGCTGTGCATATGGAAGTATCTTTGTGGCACCGAAGGCTTGGTCATATCAGTGAAAATGGGTTAAATGTCTTAGCCAAAAAGGATGTGCTTGTAGGTTTGAAGAATGTATATTTGGAGAAATGTTCTCATTGCATGGCTGGTAAACAAACTAGAGTGTCATTCAAAAAGCATCCCCCCTCTAGGAATTCAGAGCTACTTGAACTGGTGCATTCTGACGTTTGCGGCCCTCTAAAGATAAAATCGTTTAGTGGTGCACTTTATTTTGTTGCTTTTATTGATGATTGTTCCAGGAAATTATGAGTTTATGCCTTGAAGACAAAAGACCAAGTGTTGGAGAAGTTCAAACAATTCCATACTCTGGTTGAGAGGCAAATAGGTAAGAAGTTGAAACGTGTTTGTACCGACAACGGTGGTGAGTATTGTGGACCCTTTGATGATTATTGTAAGCAGCAGGGTATTGCACATGAAAAGACTCCTCCTAAAATTCCTTAGCTAAATGGTTTAGCAGAGAGGATGAATCGAACACTAGTTGAGAGAGTGAGATGTATGCTCTCGGAAGCTAACTTGCCCAAACACTACTGGGGTGCGGCACTGTACACGGCAGTGCATGTTATTAATCTCAGTCCCACTGTTGCTTTGAATAGTGATGTTCTAGATAAAGTTTGGTTTGGGAAGAAGGTCAATTATGATCATTTGAGAGTCTTTGGTTGTAAGGCCTTTGTGCATGTTCCAAAGGATGAAAGATACAAGTTGGATGCAAAGTCAAAGCAATGTATTTTCATTGGTTATGGTCAAGATGAATTTGGTTATAGGTTGTATGATCCTTTAGGGAAAAAACTTCTCAGAAGTCGTGATGTTGTTTTCATGGAAGACCAAACTATTGAGTACATTGATAAGGTGGAGAAGACTATACCCAAGAAAGATGACAACTTGTCAGATGTTGATCCAATTCGGTTGCCTATTTAGAATTTGGATAGTGTTGATGGTAATGTTCAAAATGGTGAGCCACATGTTGATGATCAACAACTTGAAGATGAGTTACATATTCCAGTTAATGATGATGAGGAGAATGAGATGTCAGAAGACGAGAATCCTGGTGAGGCTTCTGAGTCATCTCAAGCTTAACTCAGAAGGTCTAGCAGGGGAAGACAACCATCTACAAGGTATAATTCTGATGAGTATGTGACAGTGACCGATCAAGGAGAACCTGAGTATTTCCCAGAGGCCATAGAAAGTGAAGAAGGCCAAAAGTGGCTGAATGCAATGCATGATGAGATGAAGTCATTGCATGATAATCACACTTATGATTAGGTGAAGTTGCCAAAAGGTAAAAGGGCTTTGGAAAACAGGTGGATTTATAGAGTGAAACATGAGAGTAACTCTAAGTCTCCAAGGTATAAAGCCATATTAGTTGTGAAGGGTTTCCGTCAAAGAAATGGTGTTGATTTTAATGAAATTTTCTCGTCTGTGGTAAATATGTCATCGATTAGAACCGTGTTGAGTTTGGCGGCTACTCTAGATTTAGAGGTAGAGCAAATGGATGTAAAAACAGCTTTCCTTCATGGTGATTTGGAGGAAGAGATCTACATGAAACAACCCGATGGTTTTTTTGTTGAAGGCAAGGAAGACTATGTGTGTAGACTAAGAAAGAGTCTATATGGTTTGAAGCGGGCTCCAAGACAGTGGTACAAGAAGTTTGAGTCAGTTATGTGTGACCATGGATATAAAAAGACTACTTCTGATCATTATGTCTTTGTTAGAAATTTTTCTAATGATGATTTCATTATCCTATTATTATATGTTGATGACATGCTTATTGTAGGGAAAAATATTTCCGAGATTCACAGGTTAAAGAAGCAGTTGGGCGAGTCTTTTGCCATGAAAGACATGGGAGCAGCTAAACAGATTCTTGGTATAAGAATCATGCATGACAGAAAGGGAGAAGAAACTTTGGCTATCACAAGAGCACTATATTGAAAGAGTGTTGCAGAGATTTCGGATGGAAAACTCTAAGGCGGTAAGCACTCCTCTTGCTACTCATTTTAAGTTGAGTTCCAAACAAAGTCCTTCAAATTAAGATGAAAAATATTTCCGAGATTGACAAGTTAAAGAAGCAGTTTGGCGAGTCTTTTGCCATGAAAGACATGGGAGCAGCTAAACAGATTCTTGGTATAAAAATCATGCATGACAGAAAGGAGAGGAAACTTTGGCTATCGCAAGAGCACTATATTGAAAGAGTGTTACAGAGATTTCAGATGGAAAACTCTAAGGCGGTAAGCACTCCTCTTACTACTCATTTTAAGTTGAGTTCCAAACAAAGTCCTTCAAATGAAGATGATAAAATTGATATGGAACGAGTTCCTTATGCGTCTGCTGTGGGTAGTTTGATGTATGCAATGGTGTGTACAAGACCAGATATTGCGCATGCTGTTGGTATAGTCAGTAGATTTTTGTCAAATCCAAGTAGAGAGCATTGGAATGCTGTGAATTGGATTTTAAGGTATTTTCGTGGTACTACTTGTATGAGGCTTTGTTTTGAAGGTGACAAACCCACCTTAGTGGGATACTCCGACTCGGACATGACTGGAGATATTGATTCCAGGAAGTCCACTTCGGGGTATATGATTAAGTTTGCAGGGGGAGCTGTGGCTTGGCAGTCCAGGCTGCAAAAGTGTGTAGCATTGTCTACTACAGAGGCAGAGTTCATTGCCATTACCGAAGCTTGCAAAGAGTTGATATGGTTGAAAAATTCTTGCAAGAGCTTGGTTATGTTCAGGACAAATATTTCTTATTTGTTGATAGTCAAATTTCTATTCATTTTACTAAGAATCCGACTTTTCAAAATAGGTCAAAACACATTGATATGAGGTATCATTGGATACGTGATGTTTTGGATGCTTAGTTGTTGGAGTTAGCTAAAGTTCATACAGATAATAATGGTTCAGATATGATGACTAAAGTTTTGCCAAGAGGGAAGTTTAAATTTGTTGTGACATCGCCGGTTTGGCGATCACCTCCACATTGTTGTGAGGGAGAGATATGTTGGGTATTGGGCTCCCTTCCTATGTGGATAAAGGCTTAAATATTTTAGCCCATTATGTTTCTCACTTATTATAAGTGGAGAGGGTTAAATTAGGGTTGATGAAGAGAGATTTTCGGAATAGAGAGAGCCACCAAAAGAGAGAGAGCAATTCCCGTTTTTCTCAAATCCGTCACCGTAAAACTGCGATTGCGGATTCGTTAACCGTTGGATCATCTTCGTTTTTGGACAGCAGGTTCGCGAGACATAGTTCTACACTTTCACCATTCGGATCGTTGAAACGAGGTCCGAGGAGAGAAAAACCGTCTTCGCACTGAAGCTGTAGTTTTGGGTATTTTCATCTTATTGTTTTCAATTTGTAAGCTTTTGTGCTTTATTGTATTGGCTGGTTGTTGGCACTATTTGTGCACTTTGTTGAGACTCTCTTGTACCCTTATTTGATTATAGTTGAGCTATTTCTTTGGTCTGGATGACCCGTGGTTTTTACCCTTTTCTTTGAGGGGTTTTCCACGTTAAAAATATCGGTGTTCAATTGGACGTTTTTATTTCGTTTTATTTGTCGTCATATATTCGGTGTTGCTCCTCATAGGTTCTTGCAAGTTTGGAGAATTTATTTCCGCTGGCATATTGCTCTGTTATTACGTTTATGTGTTGATTACCCATCACAATGTCCAAGCCTATCTTTTCCTGTGCACCTCCTTGTGAATCGTCATAGAAACCATACGTTATCTCTAGCTTAATCATAATCAATTTCCACAATGGGGTAAATGAGTACATTCTTATATATCAGGAATTAATGTTGGTGCCACCACCATGGCTGGAAGGATTACTGTCAACCACATTCTTCTCTGGAAGGAGTTTGTAGGAGTCAAGGGAAGAAGAGATATCAATTACGAGAGAAGAAAGGACAAATGAGAGAAGGATTGTGGTTGTGGTTGGTCAATGTTTGAGGCTGTCCGGCTTTAGTGCTACCTTAATGGATTAAGCATTAATTAATTTTTTTCCTTTTTTATGTACGAAGCACATCACGTGGCTGATCGGGAGATTCGGGAGAAAATATATCGGGTTATATAGCAGTGTTGTTTTACAAAACATGGCCTTGAACAATTTTTAGATTTACCTAATCAATTTCCTGTCAATTCTTATGTTAACTTGTTGGAAAGGAATAGAAAAGTTTCATAGATAATTTGTATTCGATGGAGTAACTTTTAATAAAATGAGAACCAGAGTGTGAGTAGAATATATCTCATGGATTAAATTTAGGCACACGCATATTAAGCTAACACGTCACCGCATTTACATGATATATAAACATAGCCCCACACACAACCTAGCAAGAAATTATTATTTGTCGTAAAGTATTAGTCACAGTTTATATAGCAACCGTCGGCATATCAATCAGAATATACTTGCTCTATATTGTTGCTCTCAATTCCACCTTTTTTCACTCGTTGTCAACTTCCTCAGAATTACTTTTACTCTCAAACTCTTTAGATGTGTCATACGATGCATGTAACCCCAACAACATATAGTATAGCAATAGAAACCCTGTCCAGACCCCAAACCTAATAAATGACGCTCTATCAATAGAGCCAAGAAGGAATATGTTAATGAGAATAGACAAACAAGGTATCCACGGAACCAAAGGTACTCCCCAAAGTTTAGGCTTCTTAGCCATTGGAACACCAAGCCAAAGACCCCCTGTACCTATAAACCACAACGGCACAAATATTGGATACCCGATCCACCCATCACAGTTTGCCTTGTAAGCTGAAATTGCAATGGAAGACCCAAAAATTAAACAAAGACACACAATGAGATTCACTTGATTCCCATTTGTTGTTACCCCAATTGAATAGTAGCGACGTACTAGAAGCGCCAACGCCACAAGCATAAAGATGAAGAGCGTTGAAATTGACATGAGGTTGGAGAGAATCTTAAGGTCAGTGAAGAAAGCAACAAAAACAGTAGCTACAAGCATTGCAATTGTAGCATTCATTGGTGTCCCAGTTCTTTCATCAACAAGAGCAAACCAAGGTGGCATCATGTGTGTACGTGAAATGTGTGTTAAATAACGAGCTTGACCAACTGCACCAACCAACAACACACTTGTCATTCCCTTTAAAGCTCCCAATGAAACAATGTACTTAGCCCAATCCATTCCCACAGAACTAAACGCGATAGAATAAGGAGCATTTATGTCAATGTCTTTGTAGTTTTGCATGAGGCATAGTGTAGCTGCTAGCAAACAATACACTGTGGTGGTAATCACCATTGAGCCTACAAGACCAATAGGAATGTCTCTAGCAGGGTTTTTAGTTTCCTCAGCCATAGTTGCAACTGCATCAAAGCCTACATAAGCAAAGAAAAGAACAGCTGAAGCCTTGAACATACCACGAACTCCATAAGGAGAAAAGTCATTAGTTAAATTTTGGGTTTTGCCATTCATGATGCCAGCGATTAAGATGAAGACAATGACGAGCATGTGAAAGACCGAAGAAATGTAGTTGAAGATGGAAGAGCCTTTGGTGCTATACACTGCAAGGATGGTGATGGCTGTGAGGACTCCTATGGCCATTGGGTCAAGATGGCCATAGTCGGGGTTCATATTGTGGACTATTATGCGAAAGGATTCAGGATCTTTGTTGCAGAGGGTGGCGAAATAAGTGGTCCATGTCCGAGCTACGGCGGCATTGGATATAACATACTCAAGCAGGATGTTTCCGGCGGCGATGTAGGCGACAAAGTCTCCCAACTCTACTCTAAGGTATGCGAATGACCCACCTGAAAAAATAGAGAAAAAAACATGCATAGACCAATATCAAAATCAAGTTACCTTTTTTTTTATAATAACGGGGGCAGAGCCCTAAACAAAAACAACTAACTAAAAACAAAAATCAAGCTATACCTTTGTAAGAACATAAGACATGTCAAGTCAACTTTGAATTAAAATACTTAACTACCTTTATTTATCATATCATATGAGACTATAATTCTTTGCGAGCGATTTAATTTTCTAACTCATTACTTAGAACTTAGAATTCAATATTTTTTTACTTTTATACGTATTTTTCTAAAATTTTATTTTTAAAATATTTTAAAGTGTATTTTACTATGCATATTTCATTTTATAATTTTATAATTTTCAATTTTCCAATTTATTTTTTTAAAATTACTATTCAAATCACTAGACACGGGAGAGAAAGACAATAGAGTTTAAAATTACCATTCAACGGCCCAGTGGTTTTCAATTTGGAGGGTTTTATAAAAAATGAAAATGACATAAAATCAAAACCATTGGGCTTATCCGAAAAACACTGCTCTCAAGATTGAATCAACCGGTATTCATTCTCACCGGTGAACAATTAAAATTAACCGTATGTTATTGTATAAAATATTATAAGTGGCTAAGATTGAATCAACCAATAATAAACCTCAACTGTTAATGAATTTTTATACTACATCGTAAAGTACCCGTGGTCGATTACACCAAGTGAAGACAAAAAAAATTATGAAAATTGCAAAGAGTGTAAAGTGAGACTATTCTTCAAAAAGCAAGATTCGTCGCCCCACTTTCAGTTTAACAGTTTTTTTTTTGCAGTAGTGAAGCTTGTCATGAAGTCTTTGGCATTCTTTTTATTACTAGTAAATTTAGCTTCTTTTGTTAAAGATTAAAAAATAAGTGATTTTATTGATAAATAGTTTAGAGATTAATATTTCAGAGATTTTTAAGAAAATGAGAAGTTGTTTTGTGTTTTGTGTTGAAAATCACTTATTTTAGAAAAATATTCTAAATTAAAATGATTTTTATGAGAAGTTATTCAAAACAGATTCTCGCTTGAAGCAGTTTTTAAATTATTTTTATATTTTCATTTTTTTAAAATGTTGTAACAAACAGGTGGAAAACTTCTAAAATAGATTATTTTTTATAAAAAAAAATGATTATTATTCAAAATAAGTTGTGACAAAAATGCTCTTAGACAGAGAAATCGACATGATAACAAATAAAACGCAAAACTTATGCAAAATGGAAAGTGGAGTAAGGTAAGTTTGACGGTAAATATATAGTCTTTTGGTTCTCAATGTGTTGATGATGTCATTATAACCCCTGAATATATCTAATTTCTCCTACAATATAAATTTTTATGTACCCTGTTTAAAAAGTTGGGTGCAGCACCCTGATGACGTGCATGTTTTACTTACAAATTGCTATGTAACATTATTTTACAACTCATTTTTTGTTTTCTAATTTTCATTTATTGATTATCAATTTTTTTTAACAAGATTTCATTTATTGATTATCAGTTTTTAAAAATTATAATATTACCTCAATTACAGTTTGAATCAGAATTCCCTTGTCATATTCTCTAATTTTTGATTTCTGCCCATGCTTCATTGTGCAATTGCTGTTTTCTCCTCATCATTCTTAACTCTACTCTCGACAGATTTGTTTTTGTCATTGTTGGCAACCCCACCTTAAAAACTGCATTGGATTAGTTTCAAAGTTGCATCGTTGACACACTTTGGGTGCAGTACCCAACTTTATTTGATGGCTACATTAGTTATCCCCGATTTATAAATATGTTCTTAAGTGTCTTTTTTGTCGATAATTTTATGCACCAAATTGATCAATAATAAGGAGATTTGAAGATCAAAATATAATTAACGAAAAACATATTTGAGGAACCAAAATAAACCGACAAATTCATGTATAAAAAACGCAAATCCATTTACATGAAACCAGGGTTATTATTAATTAAAGACAAAAATTAAAAAAGTACTAAAATCCAAATTCAACTAGAGAGAGTGAGTGTGTAATAGAGAGAAAGAGAGGGAACCTGCAACTGGTATTTCGACCGCGAACTCAGTGTAACAAAAGACAGACAACAAAGCAGAGACACCTGAAACAAGGTAGGACAACACAACAGCAGGCCCTGCATCGTCCCTGGCTTCAAGTCCGGTGAGAACAAATATGCCGGAACCAACGACGGCGCCAAAACCAAACCACATTAAGTCCCACCAATTCAGCGTCTTCTTCATCTCGTTTCCACTTCGAGCTTTAATATCTACTAGCTCTATCTCATCGCTGGATCGGTTCAACACGCGATCCTTCAACCTCGAAGGTGTCTCCATAATCGCTTTTCCGTAGTTTTCCCAACTCTTAAACGACTTCTCTGGGAAGAAGTCGTTTTTCCTAAACGTGCATCCTCTCCTTTGCATTCTGCTGTCGTCGTTAACTTCCAGTTCCATTTCTGCAGCTGGTTATGAACGACAACAGAGACAGAAACTGTATATATAAGGAATTGGGAGATGGTATAATGTGATGAGAAAGTTGATGATGATATATTCTAATTCTCTCAATTCGCACCCGCTGCGAATAGATATAGGTTTAGAGAAGACACCACTTCTCTATATATATATAATAATAATAATAATATGCATGCCTACACAAACAGTTGACCATAGTAATTACTAACATTTAATTCAACAGCTCATTATTAGAGTCAATTTGTGTTTTCTACGTGTTATTATGACATGATTAAAGTATGGAGTAATATTTAATATTTAAAAATTACAGTATTAAATGGGTTCTTTGATTTTAATGCTTTTTGACTTTTTTATAAAACAGATCCAAAGGATTGTTGGAACCAGAAAAATGGAATTTGGGAAAAAATTTAAGAGAAGAAGAAAGTGCAAGAATTGAAAAACTGAATATGCTCAGCAGAGCTTCTATTGAGAGTGATATCACCGTTTATCATTACACACGTATATATGAGTACAAGTGAGATTATTTGACTTTGACTAAAAACCTATGTGGATGCCTCATTAGCTGACTCCACATCAGCTACTAAACGCATTATTTATCGATCAGTTTTAAACACAAAACAAAAAGCAATCAAATAACTAAAACAATATCAATTGAAGTAACTAATACTATTTCAATATACCCTCTTAATTCACATTGCTAAGAGTGTTCAATCCAAACAATGCTCTAAGTTCTTCAAACCTTGCTCTCTTGAGAGGCTTTGTGAGTATATCAGCAAGTTGAATCTCTGTTCTGCAGTACACCAACTTCAGCTTTCCATTATTGACTTGATCACGTAGAAAGTGATACTTAGTTTCTATGTGTTTGGATCTTCCCTGGGCTACTGGATTCCTTGCCAAGTCTATGGCAGACTTGTTGTCTATCAGCAGTGCCATTACTGAATCAGTTTCAATGCCCATTTCAGCAAGCAACATATTTAGCCAAGAAGCTTGGCATGCTGCAAATGATGCAGCCACGTACTCTGCCTCACAGGAGGACAGAGCTACAATGCTTTGTTTCTTCGAACACCATGAGATTGGTGCCCTTCCATACATGAAAATATATCCACCTGTACTTTTCCTGTCATTTCTGTCACCATTCCAGTCAGAATCAGTGTAACCATAGACTTCTGCCTCTGCCAAATCATTCACACCAGCAAACCGAATTCCACAGTCCTTTATGTTCCTTTGATGTATCTGAGTACCCTCTTGGCAGCAACCATATGAGAAGTGTTTGGTTTTTCCATAAATCTGCTTAGTAATCCCACACCAAATGTAATATCTGGTCTTGTGTTGCATAGGTATCTAAGAGATCCTACAATTTGTTTGTAGAGAGTAGCATCTACCTCATCTTCATCTCCATTTCTTTCAAGCTTAATCCCTGCCTCTACTGGAGTTGCAGCTGGCTTACAATTAGCCATGTTGAATCTCTTTAGAACATCATCAGAATACTTTCTCTGATGCATGAAAATCCCACGGTTAGTCTTCACAAATTCAATTCCAAGGAAATAGGATAATTGTCCCATGTCTGTCATCTCAAACTCTGACATTAGTACCCTTTTGAACTTACTGATTTCTGCTAGATTGCTGCCAGTGATCAATAGATCATCTACATACAAGCATAACAGCAACAGATCATCATTGTTCAGTTTCTGCACACACGGACCATGTTCAGTGGTGCATTTTCTAAATTTCTGCTGCAAGAGAAAAGCATCTATTCTCTTATTACATGCCCTAGGGGCTTGCTTAAGCCCATAGAGTGCTTTCTTAAGCTTGAGTACTTTATCTTCTTGTCCTTTGAGCTCAAAGCCTGGTGGTTGACAAACATATACCTCCTCCTCCAAAGGTCCATTGAGAAATGCTGATTTTACATCAAGTTGTATGGACCAGCCACTTTTACTTTCCAAAGCAACTACCAATCTTATAGTTTCAATTCTTTCTACTGGAGCAAAAATAAGTCCAGACAAGGTTTCTGCAAGAAACCTCTTGCTACCAATATGGCTTTATACTTAGCCACTTCACCAGTTGGCTTGATTTTGGTTTTGTAAATCCATTTCACATCTATGGCCTTCTTTTGCTTAGGTAACTCAACTAGTTCCCATGTGCTATTCTTCTCAATTGATCTCAGTTCTTCTAGCATGGCTTCTTTCCATTTAGAGTGCTCTAATGCCTGCTCCAAACTCACAGGTTCAGCTTCTGCCACCAGAGCAAAATGTAACAAATCACCATCTGAAGTGATTGCAGAATCAGGGAATGTGTCATAGCCTTCAAGCCTCACTGATCTCTGTCTGTCTCTCTGAGATCTTCTCAGTGGTGTTGCTGCAGCAGGCTCCTCTGTTTCAATGACTGTAGGTGCCTCATTTGGCTCATCAGTATCCTGAATTACATCAAAATCAACTACTGCTGTTAATTTTTCACTGTCTTCCTTTTTCTCATTCCAACTCCAACCCTTTGATTCATCTATCACAACATCTCTGCTCTTGATGATCTTCATCTGAGTTGGATCATAAAGTTTGTAAGCACGTGTTGGATAATATCCAACCAACACCATCGGTTGTACTCTATCATCTAACTTCTTCCTTAACTGTTCAGGGACATGCCTAAAACATAAGGAGCCAATAACTCTCAGATGTTTCACACTTGGTCTTTTTCCTGACCAAGCTTCCAGTGGTGTCTTTCCAATCAACCTCTTGGTAGGACACATATTTATGATGTACACAGCAGTAGCTAATAGTTCTCCCCATAGAAAATGAGGCAATTTCTTTTCCTTCATCATACTTCTTACCATGTTTAAGATAGTTCTATTTTTCCTTTCTGCAACCCCATTGTGTTGGGGTGTATAAGGTGATGTTACTTCATGCACAATTCCTTCTTTCACACAGAAGTTTTCAAAGTCAAGTGAAGTATACTCCCCACCCCCATCTGTTCTGAGTGTCTTGATTGCACACTCACTTTTCTTTTCAATCATTGCCTTGAATCTTTTGAAGGTTTCAAACACTTCACTTTTCTTCTTGATCGACTACACCCAAGTCATTCTGGTGTACTCATCAATGAAAGTGACAAAATATTTGTTACCTCCAAGTGATTTAACTTCAAATGGGCCACATACATCAGAAAAAATCACCTCAAGTTGCTTCTTTGATCTATTTGAAATTTCTGTCTTGAAAGAATTCCTTGGCTGTTTAGACTCACAGCATCTCTCACAGATTTCCTTTGGAGCTTTAATGCTTGGAAGATCATGAACCATTCCTTCTTCTTTCAATTTGTGTAAGCTTTTGAAATTCAAATGACCAAATCTTGTGCCATTTCCAATTTTCACTGTCAACTACTGTTGATAGGCACTGTTGCTGCTCCATCACTTGAAGCTTGACTGTAAAAGTCCTGTTGTTTGATAAAGGAGTCTTAAGAATCAACTTCTTGTTCTTATAAAACAATCTCAGCTGCCTATCCTCCATTTCCACTAAAAAGTCCTTTTCAAGTAGCTGCCCAAGACTAAGCAAATTGCTTCCTCATGCTTGGAACATAGAATACTTCCTGTATATATGAACATTTTCCTCCTTTTGTCCGAATTCTTACTGTTCCAATACCCTCTGCTAAGACAAAACTGTTGTCTGCAAATCTGGTTTTTTTTGTAATGTGCTTCAGCTCAGTAAACCATTCCTTATGACAACACATATGGTTTGAGCAACCTGTGTCTAGATACCAATACTCATATTTCTCATCATTTTCATTCGTATCAGCCTTTAACAGAACATTCTTTGGCAATTTTCTCCTTGTTTTTCTTGGATTCTTTGTTGCAGATATGGAAGCATCACCAGTGTTACCACTGCTCTGCTTCTCATTCTCTGCATAGGTAATAGAAGCATCACCAGTGTTACCACTGCCCTGCTTCTTACCTACTATATCAGCAGCCAGATTTACTTCATCTTCTACTACGATTGCCATTAACATGGCATCATTAGACCCAGAATCAGAATCAGTGTTATCATTTGCATCATTTGCATATTTTGCTTCTGCATCTTTTCTAGGCACTTTCTTGTTCTTGCATTGACTCCTATAATGCCCATATTATTGACAATTGTAACACTGAACAAAATTTTTATCAGTCTTCTTCTTATCACTTACATCACTAGCACCTTTCTCACTAGTGTTTAAGCCAGAAATCTTTTCTTTTCCCATCCATTTTCCTTTCTTATCATTCTTTCCCTTCCATTTTCTTTTAGAAACATGAGCTTGTAAAGCTTGTTCAGTTTCTTTCTCTAAACTTCTTTGCCTAATTCTCAGCTCATGTGCTTCTAAAGAACCTTGAAGTTCGTCCAACTTCATCTCATCTAGGTTCTTGGATTCTTCTATGGCCGTGACAAATAGTCAAATTCTAGGGTTAAAGATCTAAGAATTTTCTCTACTTTACTCTTTTCAGACACAGTTTTACCATTACTCTTTATTTGATTGGTTATCGTTACTGACCTTGTGATGAATTCACCGATTGATTCTTCATCCTTCATTTTCAACGCTTCATATTGCTTCCGGAGAGACTGCAATCGAATCTTCTTCAATCTATCTGCACCTCCATACGCGTTCTTGAGAATATCCCATGCATTCTTCGCTGAATCACAATCTATGATCATCTCGATGACATTCGTGTCTACGCATTGATGAATCAAGAACAAACCTTTACCATCTTTCTTTCGTAGCTCGCGATGTGCGTTCCTCTGCGCTTCAGTGGCGTTTGCTGCCAGCTCTGGGATACCGTCGTTCACAATTTCGAGCACGTTTTGGTATCGGAAAATCACCTTCATCTGTGCGCACCATCGATCGTAGTTCTTGCCATTGAAGATTGGGAAATTCGCAGGGAAGTGATCCTTCGTGATGTTCGCCATGCGTGATTTCTCCACTGGATCGTATATAGCTCTGTGATACCAAATGTTGGAACCAGAAAAATGGAATTTGGGGAAAAGTTGAAGAGAAGAAGAAAGTGCAAGAATTGAAAAACTGAATATGCTCAACAGAGCTTCTATTGAGAGTGATATCATTGTTTATCATTACACACGTATATATGAGTACAGGTGGGATTATTTGACTTTGACTAAAAACCTATGTGGATGCCACATCAGCTGACACCTCATCAGCTACTAAACACATTATTTAACAATCAGTTTTAAACACAAAACAACAGCAACCAAATAACTAAACAATAGCAAATGAATTAACTAATACTATTTCAATAAGGATTAGTACGATAACTTTTCTTACGAATATAAGAAGGGAATTTGTACGGTAGAGTCGAGTAAAAAGGGTACTGGTACTGTTGTTTTTTAAACTAGTTACTAAATAAGTTATATTTTAGTAAAAAAAAAATTAAAATGGTAGTAACTTATTATATCAAAATATATAATGGATATAATATATATTAAAAAATTATTTATTTTTTGTAATGCAAATTTTTTGATAAAAATATAAGGAATTTATAAGTTTTTCAAAAATGATAATAATTTGAAGAAAAAAAGTTAAAAGTTGAAAGTTTATACTCTTCAATTTGTATGAAAGTTTTAGTCTAACAACTTTTAAAGTAATTTTAAAAATTTTTATTACAAAATAATAGTGAAAACTATATATTTTTAGAATATATATAATAAGAATAATTCACGTTGATAAAAATATAATATTTTTTAATAAAATTATACTTTCTAAAGTGTTATGGATTGGCCCAATCCACAATAATGAGGCCCGACACCAAAATGTAGATCCATCAACCAATGGTTGAGATCGCAGCGCAAGATCGGACGGTCCTGATTCATCAGGTCTAACACCACCAAACTCTATAAATAAGCATTGAATGCTTCATTAAAGGTACACACTCTTTCCTACTCTTCACCTCTAATTAGCTCTCTGGCTGACTTGAGCGTCGGAGTGTCCTCGCAGGTACCACCTGTCCCGGATCGGAAGCGGAGCTCGGTCGATCAAGACCATTAACTACCAACTACCTCGGATCAGACTTGGTGTCTAAGATCGGATACCGGTCTAAAGGTACGGTACAGAACATTGGCGACCACAGTGGGAGGATCTTGTACTCTAGTTCCTCTCCCATCTCCTTGATTGACGATGGCTCCGACCTTACGTCATAGGACTGTCCTGAATGTCGGTGAAGGGCCAGTCCTGCAGCAGGTGACTTCGGAAGGAGTGGCGGTCATCTTACCCCTTAGCCCGGTGCATGCTCGAAGCTCGGCTACGGCTATGGTTCATGGGAGCCCATCTCGGAACCGGCTTCCACCTCCCCCTCCGACCGTCCAGGTACCGGTCGATGCTGTTCAACAGCTCGTCCTGTTCCTAAATCGGCAAGCCGAGGCCGACCAACAGGAAAGACAACGCTACACCCAGTTAGAAGCTCAGATTGCTGAGATCCGGGCTCGTAACATCCCGGATCGGAGTTCCTCTCTGCGCAACTCTTCAAGTGGAACGACTCATGGCCGCGTCCGCCACCAATCTCCGGCTTGGAGGAGATACCATCACCGCACTCCACCTCGGTGTAGAGGAGGGCGAGGGTCAGCGACTCCCCCAAGTCGGACCACCGATGATTCCTATGGTCCTGAGGGTTCCCCTCGGCCTAGCTCGTTCCTGTTTTCTTCTTCTCTGAGGCGACGTACCGGAAACTTGAAAAGGTCTCCGAGGCAGAAACGTCAGCGCCCTAGCTCGCGGGGATCCCCCGGCAAGTATGGCTACCGATGGTCTCCACCCCTTGAGAGGTCGGCAAAGCGTAAAGGACCTTTCACCGCGAAAATCGACTACTTCCCAGTGCCAAAGCATCTGGAGAACCCCCCTGAAGGTTTGAAAATGCATGATGGGACTGGCGATCCGGACCGCCACCTCGACTACTTTGACACGGTTATGCAATACCGTAACGTTCCAGAGGAGATAAAGTGTTGAACCTTTCCCCTTACTCTAGAGAAGGCGGCTCTGGAATGGTTCAGGGCTCTTAAGTCGAATACGATCTCCTCTTGGGATCAGTTAGCCAAGCTCTTTTCTGCACACTTCGCCCACTCGAAGATGAAGCCTAAATCTCGGAAGGTATTGCAGGCAATTCGGCAAGGAGAAAATGAGCTCCTCCGGGACTATATAGAGAGATTCAACAAAGAAGCTGCTCAAGTTCGGAACCTCGACGACTCCTTCCGTCTTTTCTTCATGGAGGCTGGCCTTCGTGATGGAAGTCTATTTCAGATAGACGTCGGGGTCAACCAAGTTGAGTCGCTTGCCGAGTTCCTCCACCGATCTCAGAAGTATATCGATCATGAAGAAGGGATTAACGTAGGAAGGCCACGTTTCTCCTAGGTCTCGGAATGAGCCGAGGGGCGTGATGTAATCTGACTTTGTAAATGTTTAACCATCTAATATATATGGGTCGACTACAATTTTCCTCACATTTATTGCTTAGTAAAAGTAAGTTCCGAGGTTGGAAGGAAGGATTTGGGACCGGTCGAGCGATCGCCTTAAAGTTTCACGCTAAGACCGGAACTCCACCTAGGATCAGAACTCCTGATGATTCCTACGGATCCGAGGGTTCCCCTCGGCCCTGCTCGTCTCTAGCTTCCTCTTCCTCGAAGCGACTTTCCAGAAGCCGGGAAAAATTCCCGAGGCAGGAACGTCGGCGCCTTTGCTCACAGAGATCCTCCGACTTTAAATTGACACCTCGAGTCCCTCAGGTGGTCACGTTTTGAATGGCCGAGGTTGCCATTACCCTGAAGGGCGAGTTCGATTTGGGCCGAGTCCCGGTAAACTGCCCTGAAGGCGACTTTAAATTGACACCTCGAGTCCCTCAGGTGGTCACGTTTTGAATGGCCGAGGTTGCCATTACCCTGAAGGGCGAGTTCGATCTGGGCCGAGTCCCGGTAAACTGCCCTGAAGGCGACTTTAAATTGACACCTCGAGTCCCTCAGGTGGTCACGTTTTGAATGGCCGAGGTTGCCATTACCCTGAAGGGCGAGTTCGATCTGGGCCGAGTCCCGGTAAACTGCCCTGAAGGCGACTTTAAATTGACACCTCGAGTCCCGCAGGTGGTCACGTTTTGAATGGCCGAGGTTGCCATTACCCTGAAGGGCGAGTTCGATCTGGGCCGAGTCCCGGTAAACTGCCCTGAAGGCGACTTTAAATTGACACCTCGAGTCCCTCAGGTGGTCACGTTTTGAATGGCCGAGGTTGCCATTACCCTGAAGGGCGAGTTCGATCTGGGCTGAATCCCGGTAAACTGCCCTGAATGCGACTTTAAATTGGCACCTCGAGTCCCTCAGTTGGTCACGTTTTTAACATTGCCGAGGCTGGTGGTAGACACCCTTGCTGGTATAAGCCCGGCCTCGAAGATCTTTTCCAAGACCCGTATCTCGGGCACTCCGGGGCTGGGGGCAGCCCTATTTAATTGTAGCTATAAGCCCGGCCATGGAGAAGGTCGCCACGAAGGTCTGACCTCAAATTCAAAAACCCTCACGAAGTCCATATAAGGCATCAAGTCTAGCTCGCCCCAAGACGACCCGACTTGGGGGGCAACTGTTATGGATTGGCCCAATCCACAATAATGAGGCCCAACACCAAAATGTAGATCCATCAACCAATGGTTGAGATCGCAGCGCAAGATCGGACGGTCCTGATTCATCAGGTCTAACACCACCAAACTCTATAAATAAGCATTGAATGCTTCATTAAAGGTACACACTCTTTCCTACTCTTCACCTCTAATTAGCTCTCTGGCTGACTTGAGCGTCGGAGTGTCCTCGCAGGTACCACCTGTCCCGGATCGGAAGCGGAGCTCGGTCGATCAAGACCATTAACTACCAACTACCTCAGATCAGACTTGGTGTCTAAGATCGGATACCGGTCTAAAGGTACGGTACAGAACATAAAGGAAATGAGTTTATAAATAATTCATAGAACTGAAAAAAAAATATCACTGACTTGTTGGTTATATATATAAAAGAACCGTATATATAGGTACCCCTTTTTACTGAGCAATGCTATTCGGCCAAATATTTTTAGACAAAAATAAACAAAAACCTCATTACAACATCAATTAACCAAGTTTTTTAAGCAACTAACCAACCTACTTTTTCACAGCTTTCTAGGCCATTGACTAAAAACTGTGAAAAAGTAGCTTAGTTAGTGGCTTAAAAAACTTGGTTAATTAATGTTGTAAGATGGTTTTTGTCTATTTTTGTCCCAAAAAATTTGGCTGAATAGCATTTCTCCCGTAGTTGGTTATATATATATATAAAACAACTGTATATATAGGTATCCATTTTTACTTGATTGTACCGTAGAAGCTCCCATATAAGAAGTGCTGACGTGTTTTACTTTTATAAATGGGAGAAAAGGGCACACAAAACAGTGAACAACATACTGTTTTGTAAGTGAACTAGTACCTTACCCGTGCATCCGCACGGGCTGAACGCGTTATGTGTCATGATTATACTCAAACAAAAATAAAAATTTCAAATGGCATTCAAGTAATATTAGTTGTATAATATAAGGATTTGAATTGTTTTGTTGATGTAAGGAAAAATTTATAATGGGGATAAATATTTTTTTGATGTTGAATAACTAAAATTGTATAACAAAATATGAGCATATATTTGTAGAGTAATGGTTCCAGTCATCAAAATTGCAAACATGAGTGTGTTTCAAATAACAAAACAGATAACAAATAAGATGTACATTTGGGAAGCAAAACAACTTAATATGTGAGGGGAAGTCAAATCAATTAATTATGTGCAATAAGCATCTCTTATTTTGTTGTGGGTTGCTCTACTTAACTTGATGTTAAAATGAAGATCGTAAATTAAACGAATGGCCTATAATTGTATGAGTTGGAGATAGTGATGAATCTAAATGATAATTTTTTTAAGCATGATAATGTTTTCGATTTCATATCAGGCCTAAAGAACGACTAAATTATTAAATAGTTTTATTGTTGTGGGACAAATTAAAAAATTTATAAAAAACAATTTAACAGCAAATTAAGTAGAACAACATTTATGGTTAGTTTAACTTTAAAATAATTTGTTTACTCAAAATCACATAGCTATAGTGGATATAGTTGCCTTAAGATCAATTAGGAGAGGTGGTATTAGTTCAAAGAGTAAATTAATAATTTGTTCTTTTTTTTCACCGTTACAGGCTTACAGCTATGATCAATTGGTAGACATTTAAAAGTTGACTATAGTTCAATGGGTATTATACGTGACTAATATTTGACTAATATTTCAGGTATGAAAAACCATTCTAGTTGTTGATTATACCAAGTTAGGCAATACCACTGAGGGGAGATATAAAACCAAGGTTCATAGATGCTACATATATGTATATAAATAATAAATCTAATTCAAAATACATTCCAACTTCCAAGTAGAAATATAGCATGTAACTGTAAACCATCTAACAGTGAGATTGTCAATGATAATTACATTTATCTAGTATGATTCAAATCTTTTCAATTTTGATATTTTTATCTTTGTTGGGTTGCTCTGACTGTTGGAGTCATGAGATCATCACTTATGCTTTGAATTGAAACTTTTTTAGTCGGAGAAACAAATCTACCACCTTCATCATCATCACTGCGGAATTCAAATATTAGTTCCCGGTTAAGTTTGACACATACAGAACGATAAAGGGATTATTGTTTGAGGAAAGATCTCTTTATGGAGCAGAAATTGGATTAAAATGTGGATAATGATCATGGAGTTTAAAAAGTAGAAGCTACTGACATTTATTATTCAATCAAAGAAAGCAATCAGAAGAAATTCTGGCGGATCAAATGTTGTAAGTACACAAAGTCAACTAAAGGATAACATAATCCTTAAGCTCACTAAACTAAATCAACTTTACCTGCTTGCTTGTTGCATCCACTAACACCCAGTGTTACTACAGCCCAATGGAAGTATTTAAGTTAGTAAATTGAGATCTGTAATTGACCAAAAGGAACAATCAACAAATATTAAATAAACCCCTGTGGTAAAATGCTATGAAAATAACTACGATGTTAGTCGGTGGACAATGGAAAAGAAGCCACGATTAGACAATGAAACATGAATTTGAAGCATCAAAATTTCAATGGTCTCACCCATATGCCTATAGAGAAGGATCTATATGTCTAGATAATACATATCTTTTAAGTGCATATTAATAAATGGAATTATGAAGTAATGAATGCACCAGCTTTTTCCCCATAAACAAAGAAACATGATTTTCAAAATTAAAGATAAGTTGGATAGAAATAAAAGCTAAAATTAAACATGATATATCATTGTAATAAATTTTTTTAACATAGGACCATGAAAAGTTATTAACAGGACGTTCAAAGCCTTTTTAAGTGAACATTATATGTCTCATATGTATGAAGTTAAGATTAAGATTAAGATAAGATGTCCACAGGAGGAGACTTTAGTTGTTTGAATTTGGAGAAGCAGTAATGTTAATGTAGAGCACTTTGGAGAGTCTTAACACAAATTATGCTAGCACTTTTCTACCAAAAAGATGTCCACAGGACGTTCAAAGCCTTTTGGTTGTTTGAATTTGGAGAAGCAGTAATGTTAATGTAGAGCACTTTGGAGAGTCTTAACACAAATTATGCTAGCACTGCTAACCTACAAAGCATGAAATGTAGCTAATAAATATGAAACATGTTATTTTCATTTTCTTTAGCATAAAGCCCTCAAATACAGTTATCAGAAACTTAAATATCAGAACTTCAAGTTTAGATAAAGATATTGTATTTTCTGAAAACTAAAACAGATCATTCTTAAAATTATCAAACAATTATTTTGCAGAGTGAAAGGTCCACTGTTATTATTAGAATGTTAAATCTCGAGTGATAGCACAGTAGCACCTCGATTTGGATATCAAAAGAATGCTAAAAAATGTCAAGTCTTGAAACATATGTGCCCTAATTGCAAAACCATTCCAATAGTACCTTACAATAACTATTTCCCATTGTTAAACTGAAAATAAGCGGGCCTCAAGTGTTAGTGACTTTAACTAATGTCTATTCATATGGACTTATACATAATCAAAGCATTTGTCACCTCATATCACTTCTCCTCTAGTGTTGGTGCAAACTTTTTTTAAGGCTGGTGCAGTTCAAAATGTTAAGGTTGTATTTAACAAAAACCTGTATCATTCAATTTGTGTATAACCATTTCAATTTGTATCATTCAGTAGATATAAAAATAGGATAAGGAGAATAATTGAAACCTGTTTGCAAAGGACACTCCAGAAACTCAACCTCCATGACTGGAAATCAAAAATAAAAGGATTGGAGACTTTAGTGTGAGTAAACTTTAAGTTCATTATATGAAACAGAGAAAATAATTCATAACTATAAAAAAGACAATACTTCAAATATTCATAGAAGATATGACCATGGATGGAATGAGAAGAAAAATTACCTTGCCGTTCGTATACCCTCTCATATTCCTTCACTTCAAAGTTGTTTTGGCAACAAATCAATTTCCAACTAATCAGTCAGCAATTTTTAAATTGGCAAAAATAAGTTGTTTAAAGACACTCAAGATATGGTCTGAGTCGGGAAAAAAACACCCATAACAGAATAACTATAATAGAAAATACTCAAACAATAAAGGTAGAAAAAATACCTATAAGTGAGTACACACACCAGCAAACTTATATCAATCAAACCTTAAAAAAACCTTAACACTAATTGCAGATAGCAGTTAATGTCACTAATTGCAAGAGTCCAAAAATGGCTCGTATTACCCTCCAGCCAAATTCCATCCCCCTGCAAGATTTAAAAAATAGAAATAGCACTTTAGTAATCCTAATCCACATTCCACACATGACCCCGAGAAGTTCTATATCTATCGTTCGTACTTGAAATTGACTCAAAAGTAATTAAACATTAGTTTTAATGAAGCTTAATTGTGATGAAATTGACTCATGCATATATAAAAAATATGAGATATCTTAAAAAAACATGATGAAATTGACTCTATATGCTGAGAATGAGGGAGGAAGCATGTGATAAAACACCCATAAAATTTGCATTCACCTACTGCATAAATTCACTTTTAGAATGTTTATGTTTTACCTGAAAGATAAAAAATATAGAAGAACAAACACATAAGTATTACTCATCATGCTCAAATGCATTAAACATGAGCAAATATAAAGATGATCCTGAATTTGACTCATGGCCCCAAAATCAAATTGAATGTCAGTGAGCTTTTGACACTATTTTAGACATTAGATAAGAATTCAAAAAACCAATTCACCCATTGTGGAATAAGAATTTAAAAACAGGAGATAAACTAAGAAAAAAGTGGAAATATACCATTAAAGTGAACCCCAACGCAATCACCGCGATAGCTGCTCTTGTCGCCGCTTCCTGTTGCTGCCCTCGTCGTCGTCTCCCGCCACCGCTTACATGTATTATCCAACATTTTTGAATCATAGTATTCTCACTGATGAGTTAAATAAGTAACAATAACTGAACAAATATAGTATTCTCAGATTCATAAAATCCCTAAATACCCAAATTCAGTAAAATCCCTCAAATCAATAAATGTATCCCTAAAATAATAAAATCCCTAAATCATAGTATTCTCAAATTGGTAAACATTAAGAAAACCAGTTAAATCCCTATAATCAATGAACATATCCCTAAAATCAATAAAATTTCTAAAGCATAGTATTCTCAGATTGGTAAACAATTGCAGAATCAGTTAAATCCCTAAACCCGAAAATGTTAAAAATATAGAGACTGTGACAGAAATTGCAAATTTTAAACAACAGCAAAATCAAAATGGTGATTATAAAACAAAAATGAAATTCAAAATGAGAGTTATGAAACCCAGAGATTGAAACCCAGAGATTTAACCTGAATTTATGCTATAGTAATTTCACATATCTTGCGATTTTCAGCAACATTCCAAGTGAATCGATGAAATTGGTTGTAGAACTTGAAAGCAGCTGTAGGTGTTGTGAAGTTCACAAATGCATATCCCAAATTAGACATTCTTCCATTAAAAGCATGCTTCCTGAAAAGAAAAGAAAAAAACAGAAAAAG
The DNA here is from genome assembly GCA_039519185.1 of Astragalus membranaceus. Lineage (NCBI taxonomy): Eukaryota > Viridiplantae > Streptophyta > Magnoliopsida > Fabales > Fabaceae > Astragalus > Astragalus membranaceus. The sequence continues at coordinate 161,170,655 of CM076850.1, forward strand.
CCATAGCCACAAAGCAACAACATTAGTCACAATGTTGCATTCCCATCTACACTATATCTATAACATAATGCGAAGATATATGTTGACACTATTTTAGACATTAGTTTGATACCTGGAATAAGTCTTGACTATGAAGTAAATGAATTCAAAACAACCAATTCACCCATTGTAGAATAAAAATTTACAAACAGTAGATAAATTAACAAAAAAAGTAGCAACATACCATTAAAGTGAATCCCCGCAATCACTGCAATTACCGCTACCTGTCACCGCTTCCAGTTGTCGTTTTTCGTTGCCGCTTCCCGTTACCGCTTCCCGTTACCGCTTCCCATTGTCTCGCTTCCCGCCGCCTCAATATTGATTTTAAATCTATCTATCATGTAAGTCATTTCAAAATCTATCAAATGCCCAACATAATCACATTAAGAAAATCAGTTAAATCCCTAAAATCAATAAAATCTCTAAGTCATAGTATTCTCAGATTGGTAAACAACAGCAAAATCAGTTAAATCCCTAAACCCTAAAATGTTAAAAATACATAATGGGGATAAAATCAGTCGGGTCTGATTATAAAACGAAAATCTAATATCTAGATTATAAAAAAAATAGAGTGCAGTTTCTGATTATAATCAGTTAGGTCTGATTATGTAAACAACAATACAGAGCGAAAATCATATTGAAGGGATTGAGAAGATGAAGAGATGGAAACCAAAATACCTGCTTTTTCGTTTCCAAATCCTGTTCTCAGTGTTGCTTCTCGCTTTCGATTACGGCACCATCGATGTAGAAGGAAGAAGCTGAGAAGATAGGAACCGAATTTTCAGTATTAACAACCATAGAAACCGAATTTTTTTCTAAGGGATTAAGAAGAGGAAGAGATCGAAACCAAATTACCTGATTATTCATTCAGAATTCGTGTTTTAGGTGACCCAGCGATTTTGGCCTCTGGTTTTTAGGGCATTTGGGTTCTGATTTTTTAGGGATCCAGCGCGATTTTGGGGTTTAGGGTTTGGTGAGTGGAGAAGAAGAGAGATTATGGAGAAGGAAGATGATGAGAAAGAAGATGGTTTTGATGGTTTGAGAGATGAGAGAAAGAATAAAGGATGGTTTTTGAAAGAAAAAGAAAAAGAAAGGTTTCAGAGTGAGAGAAGAGTGAACTTTCACAGCATAAAAGAAAAAAAAAATAAGAAGAAGAAGAGAGGTTTGAGCGTGAGAGAATGGAAGAATGGCGACTGAGAAAGAGACGGTGACATAAAGTAGAAAGGAGAGAGATAAATTACTGAGAAAGCTGTGGAACAAAATGACAAATTTACCCCTCAGTTGGGAAAAAATTTGTGAAGGCAAAACAGGTGGCATTGATTAGTGATGTCTATTTGGGTAAAATCAGATGTGGTGTATTGGTATAAATAGATATTAGATTTACCTCTTTTATATGATATGATTCTGTTCAGCTATTTTAATTTCTACAATTAACTATATTTTTGTTACTCTCCTTTACTTACCCCATATACTGCCTAAATCATTTGCTCTGTGTACGTAATGTGAAGCTTTGAATCTCAAATTAATATAACAAACATATATAGAAAACAAAGAAGATAACTTTTTATGTTTCTACAATTATGTGGGCGCTAACTAGTTTCCACGCACAACTCTTTCCTTTGATCAATCCCCTCTTCTGCGTTGTTCAGTTCCTCTTGGGCAGTATTTCTACTCTCAAACTCCTTTGCTGCATCATAAGAAGCATGCATCCCAAAGAGAATATAATAAATCAAAAGAATTCCTGTCCATATCCCAAACCTTATATATGAATCTTTGTCTATTGACCCAAGAAGGAATATGTTAATGAGAATAGATAAAGAAGGCAACCAGGGAACTAAAGGCACTCCCCAAACTTTGGGCTGCTTGGCCTGTGGAACACCGAAGCAAAGAAAAGTGGTCCCTAAAAGCCACAAAGGCGCTGTTATTGCCCACCCGATCCAGCCATCGCTATTTGCCCTATAAGCAGACATGCCACATGAAGACCCAATAATTAACACAAGGCACACAATGAGCTTTACTTGATTCTCCTTTGTAGTTACCCGGGTTGAGTAATAACGACGTACTAAAATCCCTACCGCCACGAGCATAAAGATAGAGAGCGTAGAAATGGATAATAGGTTTGAGAGAACGCGAAGATTTGTGAAAAAGGCAATCACACATGTAGATGAAACCATCGCGATTGTAGCATTCAAAGGTGTTCCAGTCCTCTCATTAACAAGAGAAAACCAAGGCGGCATCATGTGCGTACGCGCAATATGTGTTAGATAACGAGCTGCACCCACAACATTCACCAATAACACTGTGGTCATTCCTTTCAAAGCTCCCAAAGCAACAATGTATTTAGCCCATCCCCAACCCGCAGAACTAAAGGCAACTGAAAATGGTGCATCTATGTCGATAGTCTTGTAGTTCTGCATAAGGCACAATGTTATTGCTAGTAGGCAATATATGAAAGTGATGATCACCATTGAGCCTACAAGACCAATAGGAATGTCCTTGCCCGGGTTCTTAGTCTCCTCCGCCATAGTTGACACTGCATCAAAACCTATGTAAGCGAAGAAAAGCACCGCTGAAGCTCTGAACACACCTCGAGTACCAAAAGGAGCAAATGAAGAGTAGTTTTCAGGGTTGGCATTCATGAGGCCCACAATGATGATGAAACCAATGACGAATAAGTGGACGATTGTGGCAATTTTGTTGAAGAATGAAGAGGCTTTTGTGCTGCTCACTGCAAGGATGGAAATGGCTATGAGAGCCACAACAGCAATAGGGTCAAGATGGCCATAGTTAGGGTTCATGTTCTCGACTACTATGCGAAAATCATTGGGATTTTTGTTGCAGAGGGTGGCTAAATAGGAAGTCCATGACCGAGCTACGGCGGCTGCTCCTATAACATACTCAAGGAGGATGTTTCCCGCCGCTATGAAGGCCACAAAGTCTCCCAACTCTACTCTTAAGTATGCAAATGATCCACCTGAATGAACAACACCACAAAAATAATTTGATTAATATAAAAAAAATGTGTAATTATCGAGATTATTGATAGTAATCAATGGAAATTTGTTAGATGCAAACAATAGAATAGTATGTGTGGTATGCCGCAAATGTCACGACATTTTTATACGATCAATTACTATTTTAAATTAAAGTTACATTCACTATATATAATTATTGGGGCAAAACCTGCAACGGGGATTTCGACAGCGAATTCGGTGTAACAGAAGACGGAGAGCAAAGCAGAAATGCCGGAGACGACATATGACAATACGACTGCGGGTCCCGCCTCTTCCCGGGCTTCAAGGCCGGTGAGAACGAATATGCCGGAGCCTATAACAGCTCCAATTCCAAACCAAATGAGGTCCCACCAATTGAGCGTCTTCTTCATTTCATGTGTGCTCTGAGCCTTCATATCCACAAGCTCCGTGTGGTCCTTTGATCGGGTGAGGACCCTATTCTTCAACCTAAATGGTGTATCAATAAACGCTCTTCCATAATCACCCCAACTCTTAAACGACTCCTCTGGAAAGAAATCGTTTATACATCCCCTTCTCCGTCGTACTCCTCCATTCTCTGCCACACCCATCCTGTTTCGAAACGAGTTGCAACGAAACAGGGAGGAAGGGGAGAATTTTACAAAAACGCAATTAATTCTCAAGAAGGGAAGAGGAAGAGGAAGAGGAAGCGTGTGATTATTATATATAGAAGAGTTGAGTGTACCTGATATTCTCTTCTAACGGTATCGCAACCTCTGAGGTCGAATTCTATTAATTGTCTGTCGGCACTTAATAAAGATCACTCTGCATTACAGCTAAATCTTTTGTAATATAATTATTATTAGTACGTAATTATAGCTATATATATATACTGCAATGCTTAGAAGTAGTTTTTGTAGCCAAGAATAATGTATATTTTTCTTCTATATCTATATATAGCTAGTATGTGCTGTTAAGAAGAGAACAGTAATAAAAAAACATGACTAGTAAAAGTATAAGAATAGAAGCAAAGAAAAACTTTGAGAAAATAACAATAACAAAACAAAAATAAACAACCACCTAGTTGATGAAGAAACACTTTTCACTAACTCGACATAAACTAATGCGGAGCGGAAAAAAAATACAATACAATGTGCTTGACAAAGATAGATTTTCCCTAAAAAAAAAAAATTCGGTCCAACCAAATGCTCAGCAAGACCAACTTACTTTTTGATCCCAGGAAGGTAGCTCAGTTAGCGAGCTAAAGGACATAAAGGAGTTGCAAGAAGGTGGCCCAAAGTTCAAACCCCGTAAACTAACATTCCACTACCCTAACTAACATTGCTTATCAAAAAAAAAAGTTAAAAAACGGTCGCTTTACTTAAATAGGAATTATAACTTACCTTTTGCAAGTGGCCAAATGTTGTAACTTAATATACACAACTCTCACTTGCACAGTGAATTGATATTTCAAGCTTCCAAAAGCGTAGTGCAGATAGAAATTCACACAATGAGTCTCGAGTTCAAATGCATAACATTATCTCCAGCCAAACAATTTTGATATTTACCGATACGAATTTCTACAGGTCAATTTTATTGATATATATTGTGTCGTCTCACTAGTTATATTAAGTTCTGAATTTTACCATTTTAATTTGTAAAATAGCTATCAATCAATTGCTGATTTTCATGTCATTAAAAATATTAAGAGTTTATTTTTTGATAAGAAAAAATAATTATTTTTAGAAGTTTTCCAACCGATTAATATAGTTTTATTAAAAAAATTGAGAATCTAAAAATCGCTTTATGATAACTTTTTTTAGTATATTCCCATAAAAATTATTTTTTGTAGAAAAATTAATTTTCATTAAGTCAAACAAATATAAAGCAACTTCTGATTTTCTTTAAAATCTCTAAAAACTACTATCTTAATCATATAACAATAAAATTACTTATTTTTTATAAGTAACAAACAGGCTCTAACGACTTGTTTGATTGAGGAGAAAAAAGGAAGAGCGGCGAGGTATGAGAAACATGGGGAAGTGGAAGTGAATTTTTCTTGTTTGGTAGAGAATATCCAAATAGCTAGGAATAGAGAAAGAGAAGGAAAAAAAAAGAGGAACTCATTGGTTAATAAAATTATTATTTTATAATTATTTTTATTTATATTTATTTTGAAGTAAGAAGACTATTTGTCTTTTGATTAATAATATAATACCCCGCAGCTCATTTTCTTTTCAACAAAACAAAAGAGAGGAGAGCTCTCTTCTTTCCAATGATTCTCTTATACCCAACAAGATATTTAATCTAGGCTTAAATATATGTTTCGTCCCTACAAATATGCATTTGGTCCAATTTAGTCACCGTAAAGATAAAATTTTGTGTTTAGTTCTTGCAAATATATGTTTTATCTAGTTTAGTCTGTATAAAAATAAATTTTCGATTTTCGTCCCTGTAAATATACGTTGTATCCAGTTGGTCCCTGTAATATGTAAAATATTTTAGTTTAGTCCCTGCAATATGAGCGGCAAAAAGGACTAAACTCAAATAATTTAGATATTACATGGATCAAACCGTATAAAACGGGTATTTGTAGGGACGGAAAACAAAATCTTAGTTTTACGGGGACTAATGTAGATAAAACATATATTTGCAAGGACAAAACATAAAATTTTATTTTTATGGATACTAAACTGGATCAAACACGTATTTGCAGGGACTAAACATATATTTAAAGATTTAATCTATTATATTTCTCATCAATTAGCGGTATTATCTATCGCAATATCTACTGCATTAACCAGCTATTAGATTTATGTAATGGCTCATATATTAGACGTTAAATGAAAGTCGAGTACTCGTGGCCAACTAAGTTCCCAAACAAAAATTAGTTATTGGCAAAGCCAAGGGCCGCACAAATGACATGGTAACTCAAAAATTAAGTAAGGATTTTGGTTTTAGGATAAAAACTAGAAGTATACCCGTGCATACGCACGGGTAACATCATATTCTTTGTATAAATAGACTGAAACAGAATTTAGTAATAATAAATCTTTTAAGTTGATAAGAAATGAAGTTTTATAACTTTAGAATATTTTCTTCAATTGACATTTTTTATCATTACGAAATACATTTTATCAATAATAAAATGTCTATTTATAAGAAATAAAAACTTTCATGAAAACAAATATAAAAATGATTATATCAACAACGCATTACGTTTCCTCATAAGAAATCAAAAATAATGAAATTGTATCAATAACATGTAATGTTTACCCGATAAAACTCAAAAGAAAGATAAACAAAGATTTATAAAAAACAAAATATACATTTATAATTGAAAAGATATTTTTCCTTCCAATATTTTGAAAATGGGTAGTTTGGTATTTTTGCTAGTGATTAAATTGATTAAATAGAGAAATAGATAATCGAGAAAGATAAGAGTGAGAGAGAGGGAAAAAAGTGGGTTTTCAATGTGAGATAAAAAAATTTAAGAGATAATGTGAGAAAGTGGAACTCGCAAAGACAAAAATTGAGATTGAATAATTAATAATGACATATATTTATCTTCAAAAAGTGAGTTTTAGAAATGAATAGTTTGTTACTTTTGCTAGTGGTTGAATTGATTAAATAGATAAATAGAATAGATAATTTAGAAAGATATAAAGTGAGAGAGAGGGAAAAAGTTGGTTTTAAATGTGAGATAAAAAAATTCAAGAGATAAAATGTGAGAAAGTGGGACCCGAAAATATAAAAATTGAGAATGAATAATTGAGAATGACATATTTATCCCTAAAAAGTGAGTTTTAGAAATGGGTATTTTGGTATTTTTGCTAGTGGTTGAACTGATTAAATAGATATATAAATAGATAAACATAATAGATAATTTAGAGAGATAAGAGTGAGAGAGAGGGGAGAAAGTGGGTTTTAAATGTGAGATAAAAAATTTCAAGAGATAATGTGAGAAAGTTGGACCCACAAAGATAAAAATTGAGATAAAATAATTAAGAATGACATATTTAGCCTCAAGAAATGAGTTTTAGAAATGGGTAGTTTGGCATTTTTGCTAGTGGTTGAATTGATTAAATAGATAAACAGGTAATTGAGAAAGATTAGAGTGAGAGAGAGAGAGCGAGAAAAAAAAAAGCGGGGTTTAAATGTGAGATTAAAAAATTTAAGAGATAATGAGAGAAAGTGGGACCCACAGGGATACAAAGTGTGATAGAATAATTGAAAATGATTAAATAAGCGGGTAGTGTCATATTTTTTGTAGTGGTTGAAGTGATTAGATAAATAATTTAAAAATAGTTAGTTTGGTATTTTTGGTAGTGGTTGAACTGATTAAATAGATAATAAATAGATAAATAGTTGATTGATATAATGAATAAGAGAGTTTAGTTGGTAGTAGAAGATAAATAGTAGAATAGAGAGGTAGGAGAAAGGAAAAACAAAAATTGAAAAAGTAAGAAAGAGAGTAAGAATAAGAGACGGGAGAAAGTAAAAGAAAAATTGGAAAAGTAAAAAAAAAGGCCAATGATGTGATTTTTTGTAAAAAGAAAGTGAGAAAATAAAAATATTTTTTTGAAAGTTAGAGAATATGAGAGATTGATTTGAAAGAAAAGAAAAGAGAGAAATTAAACTAACACAAAAAATATGAGTAATTAAATAAGAATTTCCAAATTTACCCTCAAAGTAGATAAAAGTCAAAAGGGAAAAATAATAATTATATCAACCCTGTATTTTCTTATAGGTTTAAATACGTGTTTACCCCCTGCAAATAGGGGGTGTTTTGCTTTTACCCCCTACAAATATTTTTTTTTTAAAAACACCTTGCAAAATTTTTTTGTTTGATATTAGTCTTTCTGTCAAGTCTCCGTTAGTGGTTTGCTGACGTGTCTAACGGAACTGCCAGTTGGCTTTGCCAAATCATTATTTTTAATTTTCTTTTGATTTTACCCCTGCAAATAGGGGGTGTTTGGATTTTAACCCCTACAAATTTTTTTATCTGAACCCATCTTTCTTCATCTTCATCTCTCTCTGTGTGTTGTTGTTGTTTCCATCTCATATTCATCATCAACAATAACACCAACACAATCTTCATCAACTCATCAAAACAAATACAAACACAATCAAAAAAGTCTCTAATTTCTGAATTCCTCTTTTGTTTCTTCCACGTTCCATCTTCATCAACCCATCAAAACAAATACCTTGCCCCAAATCTTCATCCCCAAAACTCTATATCTGTTAAAATCCCCAAAACTCAGATCTGTCCCCATGGGGGTTGCTGTTGATTATTACCATGGGAGAAAATATGTTTTTATTACCATGACTTCCCACTTCTATTAAAACCCCAAGCTTTCATTAACACAGCCCAGTGAGATTTCCAATTTTTTATGTTTATTTGTAATTAACCAGATGCAACAATACCACCCATACAGCCCAGTGAGATTTCCAATTCTTCACAACACGTAGAATTTGACCCGTTGTCAGACCAAACTTCCCTTCATCACCTGAAGTCGAACCAAAATGGCCAAAATGATTTGTCTTGAGCTTCGCACGAACGCCAATCACGGGACGAATGCATAGCTTGTTGCTAATCTCAACCACCATGTCAAGCTCTTCCTCTTGCTCCAAAACAATCACGGTGTTCCACGCCAGCTTCCTCGCAACCAAAGCCAGAGTAATGTACTCGCTGTCTTTGAAACCATTGCAAACAAGAAAGGCTTCTCTGTTGCCTTTGCACAAACAGCTCATAGCCAGAAGGAGCTCAGGTTTTGACCCAGCTTCGAGTCCAAACCGGAAACGTGACCCGAATTCAAGGATATCCTCGACAATAAACCGATCCCGATTGCACTTCACGGGGTAAACACCTTGATAATGAGATTCGTACCCCTGTAAATTGATAGCACAATCGAAAGCAGATTGGAGAGACTCCAAACGGTCCTTCAAAACATCAGGGAAACGAACAAGGAGAGGAAGTTTCAACAACAGAAACAATAGAATCAAGGAAGAGAAATAGAAAGGGGTGAACCAAGTGGTTTTGATTTTGGGATTTGCAGGGGGAAAGAGGGAGAGGAAGAAGAAGGTTACAATGAAAAAGAAGAAGAAATGAGATTTGCCTAGTTTTTCTTGAAGACAAAACGCAGAGAATGTGAGGTTAAGAATTGGGGATTTAGGGTTAACAGAGAGGGAGAGGAAGCGTTTGGACTTTGGAGAGGTGAGAGATTTTTTTTACAAAAAAAAAAAAAAAGAAGCTGAGTGACAATATAGTCATCAATAAAAAAATTAGAAAAAAAAAACAACTCAGATATCTGTTAGCCACATAGGCGTTTTTTGTAACGCCTGGCTAACAGAAGGACTCAAATCAAAAAAGGGAAATTTGCAAGGTGTTTTTTAAAAAAAAAATTATAGGGGGTAAAAGCAAAACACCCCCTATTTGCAGGGGTAAAAACGTATTTAAAACTTTCTTATATCGTTAGTTAATTTCTTATATTGTTAGTTGACTTGGATGCAATAAAAATAAAACACGTGTAATTTATTTTATTTTATTAAAAAAAAATAGGCCTTTCTCCTTCGATTGTCTTTCTCTGTTTCCCCTGAATTATGTTTCCATTTTCTCTATCATCTCGCTCCGGCGCTCCCCAGCGCCACACTATTGTTTGACAGTCTCACAAACATTCTAGCTTTCAAATCATAATAAAATAAAAGAAGAAAGGAAGCACAGGCGAGAGAGAGAGGTGGGAAGGATCAGCGAAAAACCCTTCCTTTTTAATTGCCCTGCTCACAACTCACAACAACGGCAGCAGCAGCAGCAGCAATAAGACCCTAATGATTCACTGTCTTGAGTTGAGGTACCTTCATTTTGCATTGTGCTTTTCTTTCTTCTTTTTGTTCAATAACCATACCCTACCCTACCCTACCCTACCCTACCTGTGCCCCCAATTTACTGATTATAATAGTGCAGCAAATTTAACACAACATTTTGGTCATTCAAGTACAAACAGAAATAGGGGAACGAAAGAAATATAGTTTTGTAAGTAATGAATTTTGCTAATTTTTCTGTTTTTAAATACTGCACTTAATATAGTGTTATAAGATTGATTGTGAATTGTGATGCTGTGAAGAAATACTTTTGCTTTTGAAGTTCTAACTTGTTATCATTTTGCTTTGTTTGCAGTTCTGGGATATGGCTCTCTAGCTTTAGCTTTTATAGATTCAGTCTTGTATTGACTAAATGCTCCCTAGAAATAGGAGAATATTTGTTATTTTGGTTAGGTTTTCTTACAAGCTGATTTTTATATATGCAGTAGCATTTCTTGAAGCTAAAGTGTGGATTCTGTGCTGGTAAATAACTACAATGACAAAGGCCATTATTCTATGCTGGTTACGCTATTCATAACCAGTTTATATCATGTTTCGATTGATATTTGGTACTACGAGAAATTGTGGTTTCCTTCATGATTGTCAAGAAGGATATATTTACCAGCAGAAGTTTAGTCTGGTGAACATAAAACTAAAATGGGTGAAAGATAGGACATTGGATGCTGTTGTTGCTGGTCAAAGGGATCTTAAGGCAGCTGGTTTCCTTGTTTCAATCATTTATTCTTCTTCTGGATGTTGTCTTCCTATATACCATCTTTCTCGTCATCGCGGACAACTTGGACTTCCGCACGACCTTAAGCTCTCCACCTTTATCAGAAGATATCCTAATATTTTTGTTGAGTCTTTTTCTCTTGATACTGGAGGTACTCCTGTTCCATGTTTCAGCTTGAGTCCTGAAGCGTTGCAGCTCTTTCGCGAGGAAGTCAATATACTTGAGCAAAATCCGTTCGAACTCAGGGATAGGCTATGCAGATTTCTTATGCTCACAAGAGATGGGGTCCTTCCACTACAAACTATTGATCAGTTGAAATGGGACTTGGGTTTACCATATGATTATCAGCATTCTTTTGTTCTGAATCATCCTGAAAGGTTCTCTTTTATTCGCCTCCCTGATGATCGTGTTGGCTTGAAGTTATTATTTTGGGATGACAAGCTTGCCATCTCAGAGTTAGAGAAGAACGCTTCTCTACAACAACGGGATGAAGACATAAGAAATGGATCCTTAGCGTTTCCGGTTAGTTTCACCAGAGGTTTTGGTTTGAAAAGGAAATGCATGGAGTGGTTGAAAGAGTGGCAGAAACTCCCCTATACTTCACCTTACACCAATGCCTCCCATTTGGATACACGTACGGATGTATCTGAGAAGAGGATAGTTGGAGTCTTTCATGAGCTTCTTCACCTCACACTGCATAAGCAAACCGAGCGTAAGAATGTTAGCAACTTACGTAAACCCCTGGCCTTACCGCAGAAGTTTACTAAAGCATTTGAACGTCATCCTGGTATTTTTTATATTTCCAAGAAGAATGACACACAAACAGTAGTTCTGAGAGAGGCATACAACGGTCGGGAACTCCTGCAGAAACATCCCCTTGTCAAAATTAGAGAGGAATTTGCATGTCTACTGGTGAAAGGACTACATGATAGGAATAGGGGTGTATACAAGAAAAGTATTGATGCTAATTTGATTAAGGGAGTGAGAAGGGAAGTTTGTATCACTGAAAAAAGTACCCAGCTTGATTCTGAGGATGAATCAGATTTGATGTTTTCTGAATATGATTCAGATGGGCCTCTAGATAACCTTTGCTAATATATGTTAAGGTTGCTTTTCTCTTTACCATAAAATTTATGTGGCCCTTGTCAAAATTAGAGAGGAATTTGCATGTCTACTGGTGAAAGGACTACATGATAGGAATAGGGGTGTATACAAGAAAAGTATTGATGCTAATTTGATTAAGGGAGTGAGAAGGGAAGTTTGTATCACTGAAAAAAGTAACCAGCTTGATTCTGATGAGGATGAATCAGATTTGATGTTTTCTGAATATGATTCAGATGGGCCTCTAGATAACCTTTGCTAATACATGTTAAGGTTGCTTTTCTCTTTACCATAAAATTTATGTGGTTTAGCTTAGTGAGATTCTTGAAATGTCTTGATTTGATGTTTGATCATACCACACCCACTTCTTGAGATTAGATGTAATACTCTTGAATAAGGGTGCAGCATAATCTGGATAGAAGACTAAGTGGGGGACACAGGTACAGGCACAGCTACAATTGATTTTCACAGCAAGAAAATTATTCTAAAGTGTCTCAACATTTTTATGAGAATTATAAATTTGATTTAAAAACTATGGCAACATCGCTTATACGTATATTCTTTTTGCAAGTCGATATGCTCTTTGGAATTTATGAGAAAATTGTTCTTAAATGTCTCAACACTCGATGAACTTCTTCATTATATGTCCAAGCTGAAGTTTTACTTCTATATTTACTTATATATACAACAGATGTCCAAGTTTCATACATCCCTGTTTGCGATTCATATCTTAAAATGCACATATAACTAAGAGAGTTATGTACAAACTGATAACTAAGAGAGTTTGCAAACATGTTATTGCTTCTTTACCCTCTAATCTTAATTTAGGATACCATTTCTTTAGGTATGAACGTATTGTTTTTGCCTACTTAAATGAAATGGCAAATAAACACCACGCACACACTACAACTCACACCCGGGTTTGAACCCAAGAGCCGACGTCCCCATCTCACTGAAATTGTCAAGACAACCAATTATGCATCTTATTAAAAACAGAAGATAAAAATTTGAAAATAAAGTAAACAGGTCTTAAGCTTTTTTCAGCCAAGTTTTGTCATTATGTTTTAGACTCTATTTTCTGCTAGGGGGAAGAATCAAAAAGGTCTTCTACTGATATTACCAAACTAAAAAGGCAAGGTCTTATGCTTTTCTTATCAAATAATAATAAATATTTTTCCCAATTATGTTTAACTCCTTTTTAACAGTAAATATGTAGCTTTTAACCAAAATTTCGATACAGTATTAAGATGTAATCAAATAATCATCATCTCAATATTGGACGTCTGATTTAATTTGGTGCAATTAGATGCGAGATTTGATCATGTGATTTTTTTCTCTTTCATTCATTCTTTTGTTGCATGCAACTGGTATGTGTAACTGACAGCTTCAAGGCAAGTATAAAGAAAATGGTAAAGTCAATAGTGCAAAGCCCCTGCTTTACCTTCGAACATCACATACATGATACATATTAACAAACACACTTGTGATCTAAACATTGTCAAAAGCAAACCATTCCCTAGTCACAGCATAACTGAACAACGCACAAAAAGAGAAAGATGAAGTTGAAGGAGAATAGAAAATAAAGAAACAAAAGCTCCAAATGAGAATATACTCAGTGCAACCTAGTCAACTCTTCTATTCTCTTGCATAACTCCTCTACTGTAACATCCATCGACTTAGATATCTCATCCATCTTACTACGGTTGAGATCAAGAAATGATTCAATTAAATCCCCATCCAAAAAGTTTCTAGCTTCAACAGTTTTCTTCTCATTGTTAAATGACCTCCACTGCTCATGATTGAGTCCTCCAACGCCCTTAATCACCTTCCTCAAGTTTGACTGAAGCTTCTCTAAGAAAACATACTGCTCATGAGGAAGAGAGGCAATTACCCCAATAACGCCATTAATGGTGCCAAAAATAACGGTTGGAATCTGGCCCACGTCGGAATCTGGCATCCGCATAACAAGGGAGCCATGCCGGAACCTATTGACAAATTCCCCAAGGTGATACTCACCAACCACTTCAAGACGACCCCGTTCTTCATCAGTGGCGCCTTCACTATTCTTCCGAACAGTAAAGAGATTGAAACTATTTTCTGAACCAAGGTATACATCATCGTCAAGGATTTCAACAGCTGACATCCAATTTGCATTGTAGTCACGAGCTCTTTCCTCAATAGCACCTTCTTCATGCTAAAATAATGAAGAACAACTATGTATCATTACAAAAGGAGACTGAGTACTTCATATGCAAAAAATTAACTATTTATCCATAATGAGGAGGTGGTTCAAAATATAAGAAACCCAACGAGAAACCTTTGTTATGTCTTTAAGTTAGAAAAGAAAAAGGAAACCATGCATAGCCAAGGAAATGATATCCCAAGTATATATTAGTGGTGCAAGAAGTAATAACATATTTAGAAATGGTCAAAACAACTTGAAACACTGTCACCTTGGAGTTGGCTATGTGTGTGAGGGTACTAATGTTTGAATATTATTAAAACCAAATGAAAACTTGAAAACCAAGTAAACGAGCCCTTAACATTTAAGATTGTAAAATTTATTGACATTGACAGAAAACTTCATCATTGAGGCTTACCTTATAGATTAACAGGGAAATTGACTTCATCAGATCACCGACTACGATAAAATCTCCTCTCGTTTGCACATATAAAGCCAGGATGTGTCCATGGTGTCCACATTCAGACTGTAATTCATGAGTGCCATCTTCCCGGAGCACCCACTTGTACAGCTGAATTTTTTGATTAATAGCAGCAAGCAATTTACCATTAAACGCATTCAAGCAGTAAACTGCTCCTTTTGTCTCTTTCTCAGCAATTAGCTGTAGCTTTCCATCTTCAACAGTAAAAACGAGAATTCTTCCCTACATTTGTATTAAATTGGAAAAGGAGGCAGGATATCAGGAGCTTTTACTAGATCAATCAATGGTAAAAAGAATACATGTTTCTTAACCTACCTTGGTTGGTTCATTTTCCTCGGGCAATACATAAGCAGTTCCAACACAGTAATACACGTTATTATCATCTGAGAACGAGCAGCTAATTATAAAGCAACCATACTCATAAGTATCAAGTGGATAAGTTGATATGAATTCGAAAGTCTGGTCATCCAGCAAACGGACAAAATGCATTTCAGATTCTTCAGCACTTGGATTGTATTTCAAACTACAGATAGCAAAAGTCCTGGACTGCTCCTGATGACAGATGCGCCGCGCATGCTCCCCCAGAGGAATAGAACGAATATGAAGTTTTTGTATGTCATCAATGGTGCCAATTGTAAGCTCGCCTTCTTTTGCAATTGCCAGACTGTTTATGTTATGAACATTGGCCGAGTGCATTACAAACATTGGATTTTGCATCGAAGTACAATAGCGGATAAATGTCAAACTAACAAAAAACTACATACCTGTCTGGAAAAGCAGCAGAGTTGAAAGGGCACATGTGGCTCACTTCCTTCAGATTTACATTACTATAAAGTAACTTTTTGTTACTACTATATATCACGGTTGGCCGATCAGATGCAGCAAATACATGGGTAGTATTCTTGGATGAGAAAGTCCTCAGCGTAATAGGTTGTGTCCCAAGAGAGACCTTTTTCCTATCCGTTAACTCACCAGTACTTGTGTTCAACATAAAGTTTAAGAGATGGCCATCACCAAGGGCACATAGCAAGTAAGATATCTGGAGAATAAAATAATAAAAGCAATATGCTTTAATAACCTGTTTTGAACTAGGAAAGTAACTACCACTAACTTGATGAATCTTGGAAGCTAGGCAATATGCATACTTAATCATTGGAACACTACAAAAATATTTAACATGAGCAGAATTGTAAAATAGATTAATGTTGTCGTCTAGTATGTCCTCCACAACTACTACCATGTATAAAATTGAACTTACAATGAAAGAGATGTGCATTCTGAATCATTCTGAATCATAATCAGGCATTTCAGAAACAAAATAATTAGGCAGAAGTAAAGAAACAGCCCATAAAAAAGATAGCTCAAGGAAAACATACCCCTTCAAACGCACAGAGAAGAACAGATCTAGGTATTATCTCTCCTCCTAAATGCTCCTTTGTGATGAGACTAAGGTCAGGAAGAGAAAAAATTCTAACACTGATGTCAGTCCACATTCCAACTGCTGCTAGATGACTCTGATTGGAGTTTTCGCCAATAGGATTTATGTCTAGGCATGAGATCTCATACTCCAGTTGGGCATGCTTTATTTCCTGAAGTATGCCATCTCCAATTTCGAGGTACACTAAATGCCCACCTCCTGTAGCCAACAAAACCTGCCTCCAGATATAGAATTAATTACTAACTTGACTAATGTGAGTTACCTAGGAAAATTCAACAATGGACATGTACATAACAGAAAAGTAATGAGATAGAGTGACGCAAATTCACTTAAATGGTAACTTCTACATAGCTTGACACTAATATTATACCAAAACTAATTGTAAAGATTCAGAGATAATATCAGTGGCTAAATTGTTCAGATGCAACCAAACACAAAATGAATTTCACAACAACATAGGAGTTGCCTCTGGCCAAGATAAAAATTATTCTAGTACTTGTATACCAAAGTATATCAATTACCCAAATTTACTTGAGCCAACAGTCACAAATATAAAACGGATTCCTGCCAAATCTACTCCGTGCAAGGAGTTTGACACGTTATATTACTTAGGTCAGTAGCTTGAACTGCCTGTCTCAATCTAGAATTCTCCCCTTTAGGGAGACGTCTCTCAGTGATGGAAAATCCTTTTCAACTCTCGAGATTAAAGCAAGGCAATCTTCATAGCCTAGGGAATTAACCTTTTCAAATTCCACTTTCCAATGTTATTGGATTGTTGTTTTTATTTTATATTAATAAAAGTACATGACAAATTAAATCGTACAATGTAAGTTAAACAGAAAACAAAACTATTGGTACAAATGATGCTTATCCACACGAACAATTCTATTGGAGCTTCACTAAACACCCAAAAAAATCATCGGAGAATGCAACAAAAAAGATTTTCTACATAAATGAAAACTGGAGCCTTCACACCAAACAAACACTTGTTGAAAGTGTCCAGGAACCTCCCCCCTTCATGCTTACAGAGGCCAGCCATTGCTCAGAAAATTCCCAAAAAAAAAAACAAATGTTTCGCAATCACCAATTCAATATTCCTTTAGCTGGTTTACTCCTTTTATCTTGGATTTAACCCAATGGAGCACCTATTAGCATTACTTTCTACTTTAATTAATGGTCCTATAGCTTCTTAAAAATGTCAGCTTTCTTCCCTATACTAGCAGCTATAGCAGAACAGTTCCTCAATTCATATTAAATTTGAAGATAAGGCGCTGCTCATGGACAATCCACTCTCATCCTGACAGCTAAGTTACAACAAGATATTGCCATGGGAAACATGTGACATTCTGTGATTCTGACTCAGCTCAGAAATGTCAGATTGCAATTAGTAAACCCTGCGAATATCATATAAACTTTTAGAAGATAACATATTTAAAAAGCATCCAAATCCAACCTGGGTAGCATTGGCAGTAGCTATGTTTACTGAATAGCCTGACGGTGCATTCCACTCGTTCCGGAGCTCTCTAGTTGTCGAACTGACCAGTCTTACAGAGCTCGAAGTGACCTGTTACATGGTTTATTAGTAGGTGGATGCAACTCAACAAAATAAAACGTAAAAAAACATAGAGTAGTCCAGCAGAAGAATCTTAGTTATATCAACTTACAAGTATTGCTCATAGATAAACTACAAAGGTGAAGCAATTCTCAAGTATACTAGTAAAACTGTTTCTTTTAATTTTAATAATTCTCAATTCTTTTTGTTTGATTTAGATTATGACCTCTCCAAAATCTGTGTATTTTCTAAATACTCCGAAAAAGTTTCCATTAATTATTCTTTACAGAAATATGGGTTTTATAAAAAACAGTAATAAACTAAACCTTATCCCACTTAGTGGGGTTAGCAACATGTGATGTGCATGAGATAAGATCTTTTAATAAAAGATTATTTCATTTAAATCAGATGTGATAACAAAACAAAATAATGAGATTTAAAAAAGTTCAACACATGCATATATTTTGAAGAAACTTCCAATGAACAAATGCCGTGGTACAGAGAAATCAGTCATATGGAAAAAAAAATCATATTTAGCAACATGTGATGTGCATGAGATATCTTTTAATAAAAGATTATTTCATTTAAATCAGATGCGATAACAAAACAGAGAATGAGATTTAAAAAGTTAAACACATGCATATATTTCGAAGAAACTTCCAATGAACAAACACCGTTGTAGTACCAAGAAATCAGTCATATGGAAAAAAAAAATCACATTTTTGTCACATAGTTTGATAAGATTGAAAATAAGAGAATATCACACACACAACATCTATATATGACTCCATGTAATTTTTATAAAGATGCCCAGAAGATTGAACTGCTACTAATCATTGAGGAAAACAATTGGAAGGGGGGTACGTTGCTTTTTTTGTGACTAATATTTTATTAGTTTGGAAAATTCAAGAAAAGGGAACATGTAGAAAATATAATTGTGGTCATAAGACACAACATTCCAATACACATCTCTTACTTTTATGACACAACATTCCAATACACGTCTCTTACTTTTATAACGATAAATGGATGGATAACCTAATAGTATAATTTGATCCTAAATCCATGTGACAACAATTTTGCAGCTATAAAATAGTTTTGTTAACATCCACACTTCTTAAATCTAGACAAAGATGTAGGTGTCAAATCAAACAAGAAAATTGTCATAGCAGGAAAATAAGGTCAGAACCTACTTGTACAAGTTGATTGTGAACTGCATCATGGCAAAATAATGTCTGTACTTGAGAACAGAATCCCTCAATCTCAGTTTCTTCCAGCTCATCCTCAAGGTTCATCGCTAATATTCTTGTTTCGCTTATAAAACTTACAACAAGGAAAGTGTCAAAAGGATCGTCTGTCGAGGATCTTAGTGACCACATTCCTTTGATACCTTGAAGTTCTACCGATGCCTGTATCAAATGAATGCATCTCAAAGTAAATATTTTGCAAAGAATGTGTTATTAAATATAAAGATCTTTTTCTTGCTTCTTTTGATTGTAATTCGGGTGCAGAAGATGCCATACAGGATGAGGAAGGAGAGCTGACCTGTTCATTGATGCCTATTCCGTTACGAACAACACGTAGAGAACCGTCCTTGTAAGCACCAGAGCAAGTTACAACCTGACCTTGGCCTTGCCTTTCAAGGTCTACCACACAGAAGTCAACAATTGGCCCCAAATTGACATACCTTTCCAAAACATCCACATAAGATCCTTTTGCATCAGGCTGTGGATTTAATTTTATAAGCTGTATTTTACGCATCAGAAACTGTTAATAGTTGTGTCTAGATATGGGAGCATAATTAATCAGCAATGGATATTCCACAATACAATTTAAAGTCTTAAAAAGCAGTAACACGGAGCAAACAAAGGAGAAAACACTCAAAATATTGCAAAAAATTCAGGTGGCATCTGGAAGAGCTTACTTGAACTTATCCTATGATGTAAGCACTTTGCAAGTGTTTGGAAGAGCTTAAGAAAATGGCTTATGATTTGTCTATAAACTGTTTTTCAGCTTATTTTTACAAGCTAGCCAAAATGGCTTGTAGAAACAACTTATATAAAACTTTTGTGAAGTTTCCCCCTGTTTCCACTTTGGTTGCAAAAACAGTTTATACACAAGAACTCATTGGATAAACATTTAATTAAGCTTTTGTCCAAAGTCCAAACTCCCCCTCATTCTTTCCCACGGCTTCTTCTCTATTACACTACAATGTAAAAGTATTAGAAGACAATACCTCAGAAAAATATTTGATTATTTTGGTGAGGAAAATAACAGGAGGCAGCTTCCACATATATTGCCTTATTGATTTGTGTTTTTCATTTACTTTGATCATGAAATTGGAATGTTAAATATTTGTCATCTCATATATATGTATGCTGTTACATAGTGTTTGAGGTACTAGGATATGTTTTTGAAGTAACATTTAAAAAGTCTCTTTGAGTATAAAACTTGAGTTTAGCTAACTCAGTTTGGCAATCTTGCCGTGTACTGTAAAGAGACAAAACTATGCTATCTAAACTACACTTGACTCAGTACTCCAATAGTCTGAGTTGTCAATACAACTCAAACAATCAACCCAACATTAGATATAGACTCCCAACTAAGTTCAAAACTAGTACTTGGGAGACTCGGAATTTTGGATAAAATCAATGTTCATGTCTCAAAAATGAAAATATATAAAATAATTTTCAAGTTTATTACCCCACCTGTGAATCTCCATAACTTGAACCAATGAAGACGACTGCATTATCAAGGTATGATATTGTAGATGCAATGGAAGTCTCCCCAAGAGGCTCAATTTTGAGTCCAGTAACCCTACAAAATAAATGTACATGATAAATCATAAGATTCAGCAGTTAAAATACAGACTACTTCTTTAATCCACATATCTTTGCACAATACAGAAAATAATTCTGTTAAGCCAACATTAAACAAGACAATGAACGATCGCATACTTTTCTTTCTCATGGGTTATTACAAGTAGACTAAGCAACCCCGTATGGTCACCAAGTAAATATCTAGATCCATCGGGATCAATTCTTCCATAGGCTTTTGTAATTGACTGAAAAGAACAACAGAATATATAATTTAGTTCAAAATTTGTGACATATAGGTACAGTTCATGACAAATTAAAAATTCAGAGCAGATGATTTAAATGGAAGTGATAGATACTGCTGTTCAACATACAGCTTTGATTGGGATAGCTTTAAAAGCATTAGCACTGCAGTATACTATGGTTTCTTCTCCAATAATAAGCACGCCACACAGAGGTGGGGGCACTGGTATCAATAAATCAGCCCCATTATCAAGATTGTTCTGGGACCATGGACCCTCAACAAAATCTTTATCCTTCAGAGCAACCTCGTACGTTTTAACATGACGAGCATCTTTGTTATCCTGCCATTGACGAAAATATTATATCAAAGCCTTCAAAAAGTTTATGCTAAATACAGTAATGTTTTAACCAAACATATGGGGAAAAAATAAAGTAGACATTTTCATTAAAAATGAAACCACAGAATCAGTGATAGATGAAGCTATGAAAGAATATGAATAAGCCCAACCATAAACTGAAGTTGTAACAGTATAACTATGACATGGCTCTCAAACCATCGACACTTTTTAATAGTCATAAACATGTCTCGACAATTCTAATACGACATGGCTCTCAAACCATCAAGCAATAGCAGGAGGTACAGTAAATTCCTCCGCCCCACCTCCTTATTCAAAACCAGAAAAAAAAGGTGTGAAAAAAAAAACAGCAAGAGAAGATAACAGCTCACACAGTCTATTTATGAACTAAAGAACAAACAACCACAAGTAATTAGAGCTAAAAACCTGGTAAAGAACCACAATGGTTGGCTTTGAACAACCATAAAGAAATTCGATATCCAAAACTTGGAGTTCCTCGAGCCTGAAAACAAATGAATCGTAATTTTAATAATTGACATCAGAAACAGAATGTAAAAAGAGAGAAAAGGATAAACTAGAGAAGAAAATTACAAGAGAATCTAGTCAACGCAAATTTCTTTAGTTTTTTTAAAAAAATAATTAACAGCTTGGATAATGTTCAACAGCATTAAAGAGTGATTATTTGTTCCCGCTATGGACCCAGAGAAATTGTAATGAAAAGAACAGAAACGTATTATTGAAAACTGAGTAGATATAGGGAATATAATTCCTACCAAGGGTTCCCCCTTCACAAAAGATCTCTCCTTAAACTTACACAAGCAATCAAATTATAGACTTCTCTATATTTATTTCACCTCCCAACTAACCCTAACTACTTTACCTATCATTTATTCTTCATCCAAAGTTCCTGACAGTCCAAAAATTGGAAAATCTTTTACCGATAATTCCTTTTTTTAATATTCTCAATGGCGTTGCTCAGAATTACAATACAAGTTCATGAAAAAATTTAAAGGATATCTAGTGTGAGAGACACATCGGAAGCATTCCCGGGCTTGCATTTAAAAGCTTGTTTTTTGGACAGCTAATTCCAAGACATAAATTACTACTGTTGAAGTTGAGAGATTTTAGATAAAAGGAGGAGAGAAAATAATATGAACTTTGAGTATTATTAATAATAACTTGATCTCACTTGATACAATAGACTGAGCACTAATCCCCATTCCCTATTTATAGGGATACATAGACTCTATCCTAAATAAATAGGAAAATTAATAAACAAATAATAATAATAATAATAAAATAATAATAATAATAGTAAGCAAGAAATATCGAAATTAATCCTACGAGATAATCTAAGATTCGCTAAGATTGAAAACAGATCCTAGGCAATAGACCAAGATATTCTAACATAAAATCAAGGTATTATGAGATAGTATTTTATATTCTAACAACTACCATTACGAATATTTGTCAAATTTATCAGCAGTTATAAGCAAAGATGCTGATCCACTCATTGTAGTCAAGTCTTTTCTAAATGTAAACTACTTAAACTATTAAAGCTTATTTATGCAACTAATCCTACATGTCTCTCTAGTAGAAATAAAAACTCCAAAAATACATCCACTTAGATCAAAATTGTATTTAATTTGGAATGGGTCATAGTTCCTAATTCCTATTGAGTATTGACTTACGTGGGCCTGACCAATCATTGATCAATTGAAAAGTTATGCAACATACATGGCATTTTCTTTTTTTCTTCTTCAATATACATATGAAGCATCACTTTAAAATATTGAAGCCCAAGGAAAATGAGATCTAACAGATAGAAAGTTTGGCTTTTAAGAACATATCCCCACCTAAACATAGATTAAGATTAAACCAACTATTCAAAGCCTATTCATACTTTCTTTTTGGCGTTTCAAAGAAAACTTAATCTAAATTCATTATGGGTTGAAATCATTGATGCATGAGAAGCAGTGTCAACTATTCAATCTCATCATATATGAAAACATGAAATTATCCAACATGACAATATCTGTTAGAGTATAGAGTTTCTCTTTGTAATTGTACAAGCTGTTAAGCTTGATGTTAGTCAACTCATTGTATAAGTTGTAGTTAGTCAACTTGGTGTGCTGTAGTACTTCACAGGTTCTCCTATATAAGGAAACCTGAACTTGTAATCAGGAATTCATTCAATACATTACAGTTTTCACAATGATCAGTTTCTCTCGCTCTCTCTCATACTCTAACATGGTATCAAGAGCTAACTGATCCTAACCAACTCATAACCGCTTCCTGACCGCTTTCTTCTCCTTTTTTCGCTTCGCCTCCAATGACTTCCGTCAACAACGACGATCCACCGCCACCTACTCTCGGTGACGCTGGTCCTACTGGTTCAAGAACAACGCCGCGAACCACCGCAAGCACTGGAAACTCCGTCACATCCGAAATTAAGAAGTTTGAACACATGATTACTGGGAACTTGCACGATGAGAACTTCGTGCTTTGGCGCCAACAGGTAGAACCTGTTATCAAGGCGCATTGTCTTCATCGCTTCATCGTATCACCGACGATTCCTCCTCGCTTTCTCACTACGGAAGATATCGCGAACAACAATGAGAATCCTGAATTCCAATACTGGGAGGCACAGGATCAAATGCTACTGTCTTGGCTACAAACAACGCTCTCGACGGCGATTCCAGCCCGTGTAGTTGGTTGCACGCATTCGTTCAAGCTCTGGGACAAGACCTACGCCTATTTCCAGAAACTAGGTCGAACGAAGATATGCCAATTGCGAAACGAGTTGCACGACGCAATTGGAGAACAGCACAGTTAAAGTATATCTCGCGAAGATCAAATCCCTCGTCGAGGCTCTCGCCGCTGTTGGAAGCCCTATTTCTACCAAAGATCATCTCAATGCCATTCTTGATGGCCTTCCACAAGAATATGATCAGATTATCTCTATTGTTGAGAGTAGATTTGATGATGAGGTTACGGTTGAAGAAGCTAAGTCCCTTCTTCTTGCACAGGAAGTGTGTCTTACACGCTATCGAAAGCAAACAAAGAATGATGTTGCCTCTGTCCTTCTCACGCAGGTTCCCTCGTCACAACAAGCACATGGTGAGAACTCTAAAACTCCAACAAACACAACTCCTCAATTGCCTAATGCTTCTGAATCACAAGCACACAACACTGAAGGCTACGGTTATCGTGGTCGTGGTCGTGGAGGTCGCTCTCAACTGCAGTGCCAAGTCTGCAACAGGTTTGGACACTCTGCTATATAATGCTATCATCGCTTTAACCAGTACTACAATCCCAATGCACCACCACAAGCTGTTCATCAACCTTACAACCCTTACACCTATGTTAGACCACAACAGCAACAACAACAACCCACACAATGGCCACCACAAGCCCTTGTTGTCCCTGTAACCCAGCCAGAACCTGCACCAGCTACTGCCTTAGTCATGACAGCACCTCAAGTAGCACAACCTAACTTCTTTGGGGACACAGCTGCTTCTATGCACGTCACTAATAACCAACAGAACATACAAGTCCCTCAAGTCACTCATGAGACACCTAGTCAAGTGTTCGTAGGCAGTGGACAATGTTTGCAAGTCCATTCCTCTGGTTCCACTTCATTCTCTTCTCCCTTTAATCCAAATATTAAATTGCATCTACATAATCTGCTTTATGTTCCTGCAATAACAAAAAATCTGATCAGTATTCATAAGTATTCACTTAAATGACTGCTTTGTCAAATCTCAGGATACACATGAGGTTCTGCTCCATGGTCGTGCTGGCTCTAATGGACTCTATGAGTTCAAGGACTTGCTGCCACACACAACTCAAGCCAATCTATTTGCTTCAAAGTCATCATTGTCTTCTGTTTCCACTGTAAATTCACCCGTTTCTCATTCAATTCCCACTGTAAACAGTACTACTAATACTGTTCCCCATTCCCGGCACAATTTACACATTTGGCATCAAAGATTAGAGCATCCTAGTCATAATGCCCTGAAAGTTGTATCTCAACTGTGTAACTTGTCTTTACCTAATAAAGAACCTATTTCTTTTTGTATTGCTTCCTCCACTGGCTTTTACTACTATCTTACTTTTGTGGATGCTTACTCTAAATTCACTTGGTTCTACTTAATTAAATCTAAATCTGAAACACTACAAATCTTAAAAGAATTTAAGTCTATGGCAGAACTTCAGTTTAACACCAAGCTCAAGTCTCTTCAAACTGATTGGGAAGGTGAGTACAGGCCATTTTCCAAGTATCTAGCTGAGCTAGGGATCATCCATCGTGTTATATGCCCTCACACCTATCACCAAAATGGTGTGGTGGAAAGAAAACATACACACATTGTGGAAC
Organism: Astragalus membranaceus; assembly: GCA_039519185.1. Taxonomy (NCBI): domain Eukaryota; kingdom Viridiplantae; phylum Streptophyta; class Magnoliopsida; order Fabales; family Fabaceae; genus Astragalus; species Astragalus membranaceus. Next base: position 161,195,807 of record CM076850.1, read on the forward strand.
TTGGTCTAACTCTCCTCTTTCAAGCCAACTTACCCCTACACTTTTGGGATCATGCCTTTGCTACTGCAGTTCACCTAATCAATAGATTGCCTTCAGCCTCACTAAATGGTGCCATCCCCTTTCAAGTTCTTCATGGTCAACTTCCCAATTTCTCTTCACTAAAAGTGTTTGGACGTAGCTGTTTTCCTTGTTTACGACCCTACAATGCTCACAAACTTGATTTTAGGTCTCATGAGTGTGTGTTCTTAGGATACTCTTCATCACACAAGGGATATAAATGCCTCTCCCCTAGTAGACGCATTTACATCTCCAAGAATGTGCTCTTTAATGAGGTCAAATTCCCTTACAAACAACTATTTGAATCCTCCAACTCTCCCTCACCTATCAATCCTACAACTACTAACCTTCCCACAGCAACCATTCCCACTCCAAATATCCCTCACCAACCTGTCACACCCACCCCCAATCCTCCTGATAGTTCCCCTTCATCACCAAATACTGCACCCACATCTGTTAACCAACCTGACCCTGTTCCTAGTCCCTCTCCATCAGTCACTACCTCACATCCTCACTCAATGGCCATTGCCAGTACCACAATTGACCTATCATCATCCACTCCTCCCCCTCCCACCAACACTCACCCTATGCAAACTAGTTCCAAATCAGGCATAGTTAAACCTAGACTTCAACCCACTCTCCTTCTGACACACATTGAACCCAAATCTGTTAAAACAGCTTTACAACAACCTGCTTGGCAGGCAGCCATGGCAGATGAGTATGCTGCCTTGATGAGAAAAAAAACCTGGTCATTGGTGCCTCCACCACCTGGTAAGAATGTGATTGGTTGTAAATGGGTATTTAGACTCGAAGAGAATGTTGATGGCTCCCTTAACAAGTACAAGGCAAGGTTGGTTGCTAAGGATTTTCACCAACAGCAAGGTCAAGATTTCAATGAAACATTTTCACCTGTAATCAAACCAGTCACTATCCGCACCATTCTTACCATTGCTCTTAGTCACAGGTGGGATCTTCATCAAATTGATGTTAATAATGCTTTTCTAAATGGCTCACTCTCTGAAGAGGTATACATGTCTCAATCCCAAGGCTTTGAATCTCATGACAAGTCTCTAGTTTGCAAGCTCAACAAGGCTAGCTATGGCTTCAAATAGGCGCCTCGTGCCTGGTTTGATAAGCTCAAATCAACTTTGCTACAACTTTGCTTCACTGGCAGTAGATGTGACCCTTCCTTGTTTGTTTACAAGAAAGCAGCAGCTGTGGTATATCTACTGGTATATGTAGATGACATTATACTCACTGGAAACTCCAATTTGCTCATCAAGCAACTAATTCAACAACTTGACTCTGTATTCTCTCTCAAGCAGCTTGGTACTTTGGACTATTTTTTGGGTATTGAGGTCAAGCCAATGTCTAATGGCAACCTGTTACTCACTCAAAGAAAATATATCAGGGATCTACTAACCAAAACAAATATGGCAGAGGCAAATGCCATCTCATCACCAATGGTGTCCAGCTGCAAACTCACCAAGCAAGGCAGTGATTACATGCCTGTTGTTGGTGCTCTGCAATACACTAGCATAACCAGGCCTGAAATCAGTTATGCAGTCAACAAAGTCTGTCAATACATGTTTGCACCTCTGGAAACTCACTGGGCAGTTGTCAAGAGAATACTTAGGTATCTGAAAGGCACAATCAATCACGGGTTACTGCTTCAACCAGCTGACATCTCCAAATCTCTGCAACTTAGAGCATGGTGTGATGCTTAGGCATCAGATGTTGATGACAGAAAATCAACCTCTGGAGTTGTTGTTTATCTTAGTCCCAATCTAATCTCTTGGTGGGCTAAGAAGCAAACAGTAGTAGCAAGGTCCAGTGCTGAAGCTGAGTATAGAAGTCTTGCACTGGCCACAGCTGAAGTTACTTGGATTCAGTCATTGCTCACTGAGTTGGGCATCAACCACTCTGTTCCTCAGATCTTCTGTGACAACCAGAGTGTTGTAGCTCTGGCACACAATCCTGTCCTCCATGATAGAACAAAGCACATGGAACTTGACCTATTCTTTGTCAGAGACAAAGTGCTGTCTAAGCAACTGTGCATCTATCATGTGCCTGGTACTGAACAGTGGGCAGACATTCTTACAAAGCCACTGTCCTCTGCAAGATTCCAGTTTCTTAAGTCCAAGCTTCAAGTGGTTGCTCCAGCTCCAGCTTCACACCCTCCTTGAGCTTGTGGGGTGGGGGGTGTTAAGAGTATAAAGTTTCTCTTTGTAATTGTACAAGCTGTTAAGCTTGATGTTAGTCAACTCATTGTATAAGTTGTAGTTAGTCAACTTGGTGTGCTGTAGTACTTCACAGGTTCTCCTATATAAGGAAACCTGAACTTGTAATCAGGAATTCACTCAATACATTACAGTTTTCACAATGATCAGTTTTCTCTCACTATCCAACATGACAGAAGCTCAAAGGTGCTACTTACACAGTTAGGAGGACTGTAATTATTAATCGAGGTGATTGACTCAAAGTTATAACATTTATCCATACCTAGGGAATGTTAAATTGTACATAAAATAACATGTGTAGACAATCAAAAGGAGAGTACAATTACCTAATATTAAATGCTTCCTTGAGCTGTCCTTTATTGTCAAAGGGAATAACCTGGAAGATCAATGAGATTGAACCGTGATTCGATCAAATAGTTCAACACAAAACTGAAAACCCAAGGGCCTGTTTTTTGTTTGAAAAAACGCTTTGTTTTCATTTTAAGATTGAAAATCGTCCCTAGTTTTCACTTTGTATCCTGTTTTCAAAGATTTGTGCAGGAAACGGTGAAAACAACTTTTTTTCCCAACATTTCCTGCACAAATCTTGGAAAACAGAAAAAAGAGTGACTCCAAGAGACAGTTTTGCAATTAAACGTGAAAACAGAAAACATTTTTTCAAACCAAACAGACCCTTAAGGTATATGGTCATTCTAATCTATTTTTAAGAGACAGAGAATAAGAAAAAGTTACATACTTTGAACAAGCCATCATACAAATGGAGTCCAATCAACCTACAATCAGGATCTATAATGCCAATCTGCAGAAAGAAAAGAGGATAACTGATGAAATGAACTGAAAATTTTTCATTTGGTCGTACTGGATTATCAAGTATTGATGTTCTTAAAACTGATGAAGTGAAACAATTTAAATACCTGACCGTTATCTGTCGGTCGTCCTATACGATCAGAAACATCCCCCATTGCCCTGGATGACAGTGACGCGGAATTCAAACAAAAAATGAGATAAACAATATCGTTCTTACTAGAGATTTCGATTATAATATGCACACAATGTTCAGAGGCATTGTCAGTAAATAATAAGGACAGCAGTCAGTCCATAAGATAGATTAGTTAGTTGGAAGAACTCGAACAGATAAATAGAGGAACATCATAATAGAGGGATTTATTCTGTAATTAGATAGCTTTTTTTGTAAAAGAAGAGTTCCTTTGGCGAGGGAAAGCCCTTCAACAGACCTTTTCTCTGTTGTTCAGTTCTCAACCTCAACTCAACAAAAGATCCATTCTTGTTCGTTCTAGCTCTTATTCTATTCTTCAGTTATCTATTTCCATTCGTAACAATTTTGGTACGACCTGCCAGATTTATGCCATCGGAATTTCTAGAATAAAGAAGAATCTGAGCAAGGAGATCTCGATGCTGCAATAAGAATGGATGTGGGGTACTTGGGTGAAATTAATAAGATCCTTGTGTGGAAGATACATAAGCAAGGTGCTGATTGGCAAAATAATGATGACTGAGAAGAGGAGCCTGTGGTAGGATGTCTATGCCTTAGCACAAATCATAAAACACTCAAAACAGGGACAAAGAGGCATTGATGAAAAGAGCAGAGGTGATCGACCTTGGATGAACACGGTAAAACTACCCTGTTTTGAGAAGGCCATTATCATCTAGTATGGATTGCAAGGGCTGAAAAATTCTAAAGCTTGTCGAGCAAAACTACCCTGTTTTGAGAAGGCCATTATCATCTAGTATGGATTGCAAGGGCTGAAAAATTCTAAAGCTTGTCGAGCAAAATCAAAGGAAAGGGAGAAGCTCGCATCCATAAGGATGGAAAGGACCAAGGGTAGCCATACTATTACTAATTTCATTTTTTATAAGTTCTAACTCCTTAGAAAGAGGGAATGCAAAATCCTTCAACCTGAATTTTCTGGTCATACATAAGGAAGGAAGACGCAATGTTTAAAAAACATAAACAGATAAACCACAAGTGTAAGCAACAACTGAAATACACTCATACGAAACATTAGTTTCTCCTCATAACTTTAGCCAAGGTGATACCAGGAAGCTTTGCTCAGATAACTATGGAATTACGTAATTTTGAAACTGAATAAATAACTTTTTAAGAATAAAGATACAGCTGCAAGGTTATGAAACTGTCATGTGAACTTCCCCTTCCCCATCATAAAGTAATTCAGTAATTAACATACCGTGTAATAAGCTCAGAAGTCTCAGTATCCCATTGAAGAACGCAGAATTTATATCTCTCAGTCGCAATAAAAAGGTAATCCTGTGCTTCACCCTGTTTGTGACCAAAACAAGCAGAGACGATTTTATATGAGAATATGAGTAAAATATTAATAGCAATTCAAGAAAGCTTTTGATTTCATTCTCACATGGGGGCGAAAGAGTTCCAGTGTGGCAATTCTTCCATATATTGGCACGTCCAACAAAGGCTGCAAAGAGAAAGATTACATTTATCCTATTCTATTACATCAGAGTTCAGAGAGAGCATGAAATACTATTAATAACAATAATATATTCAATCACAAAGATCGAGCTAAAAAACAAGAAGCGAAACAACATCCTGTGAGAAAAACGCATAGAGTGTGAAAATGGGACTGCGGTTGCAAAAGAAAAGGGGAAAGATTGAATACCTGCAAACCCTGAGGAGTTAGCAAATGAATCTCGATGCGAGTACATTTCCTGGTGAAAAAAGAACAACGGAATCAATGAAATTGAAAATAAATAAATGAAGAAGATGGAACCCTAAAATAATAGAAGAGAAGGAAAGAGCGAGTACTGACGCGATAATGAGATTGAGGTCGTGAGGGCTGGTGAAATTGCCGACGCAGGAGTGGGTGGCGTTGGTGGGTTTGTGAGCAGTAACCACGTAGTTCCAGATGCTCATCGTTCTCTTCTCTTCTCTTCTCTTCTCAGTACGCACTCTCAGTGCAAAAGGGTCTCAGAGTCTCTTCTAAGAACTAGAGAGCACTTGTTAACCGCTCTCGCTTGTTTTGTTTGGGCTAAAACTATAAAACCCCTCTCTGACCCCAAGCCCTCTCGTAGTAGTTTCTTTGCTTTCGGTTTTTGCCCCGGGGAAACTATGGTGGTAACTTTTGCATTTTCATTTATGGAAGATAAACTTTGTAATTGTAAATCCCCCACCACTCTAGCCCCCTACCCCGCAAATTTGCAAAGTGCCATTATAAAATAATAAAAATAAAAATAAGAAGACAAAACTGATGTGCAGTTTTATAGTTACTAACTATTTTCTAGTCACATCATTGTCCGTAGAAGAAGGGAGAGGGTTGGATTCTTGAAGACTGACATTGCTTCTAGACCTAATAGGGAGGGGATGATTTATGATAACGTTTCATCTTTCTACTTCACCAACTTCCCTGTTAGGTTTAGGGCACAAGACCTATTTGATGTATTCTCGAATCATGGGAGGGTGTTGGAGGTGGTGATTCCGACGAGAAGGAATGATAGTGGGAATCGTTTTGGCTTTGTGCGATTTCTAGACGTGAAGGAACCGGAGAGATTGGCCACTTATCTTGACAACATATTCATTGATGATGTGAAGTTTTTCGTGAATATGCCTAGATTTGAACGTGATGATCGCAAAGGTGCAAAACTTTCGGAAGTCCCTCCGAAACCGGTATTGAATCGTGTTTAGGGTGAGCCATCAAAAAAAGTGTGGGTACCAAAGAGTTTAACTAGTCACATTCAAGGCGAGGTTCATAAGGTGGGGAACGATAAGGTGGAGGTTAGTTGTGATCTTTCGGTTGAGATGACGTCGCAGCACAGTCTTGTTCTTTCCAAAGCCATGGTGGGTGAAGTGATTCATCCGGGTAAATCATATTTCATCCACGACGAACTTGTAAGACAATGGGTGTTCTCGATCAATGCAACACCAATGGGGGTTTATTTGGTGCTCCTTGAAGGTAGCAAGGATGAGGAGGATTTTAAGGGGTTCGTGGAAGAAGCAAGGGAGTAGTTGTACCAATGGTTCAAATGGATACGACCGTGGAAGGCATCAGATGTGGACAATGAACGTGTTGTATGGATTCGATGTTTTGGAATACCCATGCATGCGTGGAATGTTGAATTCTTCTCTCAACTTACTTCGTCGGTGGGTACTTATCTTTTTGCGGATGATGACACTAAGAAAAGGAGGAAGATGGATGTTGCTCGAGTTATGGTTCGAACTCAGTCCTTTGAAAATATCAATCGTGTGTTGCAAGTCTCCATAAACAAAGTTATGTTTACCATAAGATTGGTTGAGGATTGGAGCGGCCCGCTTAGATGGAGTGGCGGTGTTTCGCAACCTACGGCTGTTAGCGTAACTTCTGAGAGTGATTCTCAAAATTCTGACGAGGAATGGCAGGACAATTTTGGATTCATCGGAGAGGAGGTCGGCGCCGGTGACGTGGCCAGAGTTTTGGTAGTTAATGATGCATTAAATCGGGCTATTAATAATCCCCATGATTGTAGGAGAGAAGTTAGGGTAGTTGTTGAGGAGAAAAACAAAACTGTTAATACTTCCCATGATTGTAGGAGCGAAGTTAGGGAAGCTGTTGAGGAGAAAAACAAAATCGTTAATACTTCCCATGATTGTAGGAGACAAGTTAGGGAAGTTGTTGAGGAGAAAAACAAAACTGTTAATCACGTAAATTTGAATAGGAAGGAGATGATTCCTTGTCAGGCTGGATATTCATCAAATGTGGGCCCAGTCATTAACCCCTCTTCTAATGATGGTCCGGTTCCTAATTCGTTGTTGGGCCTATCTCATCAAAATAATTCTTTGCTGGATGTTAATGGGTTGGGTCGTGATTCTCTGTTGGGTCGTGGTGCTCTTTCATTGTTGGACTTATCTCATCAAACTAATTCGAAACCTCTTGTGGAAACCGTTGGAGCGAATTCTCCAACTACTATTCTTTCAAGGCCTGCGTCGTTTTTCCCTGGCCCGACTCGTCGAAAGAAACAACGCAAGCTTCGCAAGGTGGGAGTTAGAAGACCCCCTCATTCCAGTAAATTACATCGTGTTGTTCATGAGTTGAATGAAGTCTCTATTAAGGAAGTCACGGAGGGTATGGCTGGTGGTGGTGACGGTGAGTCGGACAACTGTATGAATAGTTCTTCGTGTTTCTCTGCAGGGGCAGTCATTTGTGATGATTCCATCAATAGCTCTGTAATACCCTAATTTTGTCCGATCAAAAATGAGAGATTTTATTTTTAAAAATAATAATCATTTTTATTTTCATATCATGTATTATTTTATTTTAGTTGCCACAAGTTTTTAACAAAAAAAAAATATATTAATTAGAAGTGAAGAAACAAAAAATAAGCAAAGGAGGAAATGGAGGGGGTCTGCCAAAAAAGAATGGAGGTGCAATCAGGATTGGGCCATCAGAAACCCAACCCAACAGAAAAAAGGCTAGCCCAAATCGCCTAACCCTAAAACTCCTCCACCAAACCCTAACCCATCCAACCAACCCATGACCCATGACCCAACTCCTCACCTAACCCTAATTCCCTCCTCTCCTAGCCAAATTCGGCCACCCCACTCAAAAAAACCTAAAATTTTAACTTCCCCCCTTTACCCTAAAAATCATACACATTCATTCACTCCCTTCCCAAAAAATTCGACCCCACTCCCTCTTTTCCCTCCTTGGAAATTGCATTTTTTCCTTTCCCACACTCCACCTTTCCTCTTTTCTCTCAACTCCCCACTTCCCCATACTCCACTTCCCCATACACGCCTCTCCCCTCTCTCTTCTCTTCCCAACGGCTCCCATCTCTCTCTCTCCTCAATTTCACGCTTCCTCTCATCATTTCTCCCACTCACACACACTTCTCTTTCTCTTTCACTCATCCTCCCATTTCCTCTCTCTCCCCATCCCTACGACCCCCCCATCTCTCTTTTTTCCTCTCACACACTCATTTTTTTTTCTCTTCCCTCACATCACTCTCACACACCCACACATACCCTATCTCCTTCTCTCTTTCCCTCACGGATCTCCTCTCACTCTCACACATCCATCACTTCTCTTCTCTCACCAAAACACAAAATCATCATCCTCTCCTCTGCCATGCCCATACCCCTCACACAAACCATCATAACCCCTCCTCTCACAAGCCCTCTTCTCACCTTTCCCTTCACCAACCACTCTCACGAAACCCTAAGACACCATGCCCTTTTTCCTCCTCAGAAGTTTCTGCTGTCTCTGTCATGTCAAGCCAGTCTCAAAGCAAAGAAGAAGCAACAAGGTATGGGGAAGAACAGTTCAAAAAAAAGAGAAGCACAGAGAAAAAAAGAAGCCCTTTTTGTATAAATAGGGGGCCATGACTTTGAAGAGAGGACAGTTTTGGAGGAGGAGGAGAAGATTTTCGAAAAAAAAGAGTTTTTCAAAGAAGAAGTTCTTAAAGGAAAAAAAGAAAAATTTTCGGAGCAAAAAAGAAAGTTTAGATCTTTAGAAAAGAAAACAGTGAGATTTGTTCACTGTTTTTAGTTTAAATTCCTTCTCCTTCCAAATTTTTTTTTTTAGTTTAAATTCCGTTGTATTAAAGAGATCCTAGGAGGAATTCGTGTCCCCAACATTTCCAGATTTTTTTCTTAAGGTACTGTAATGTGATTTTTAGATTCAATATATTGTTGCTGTTTTTGCTTTTTTTTATTTTATTTGTTGCTGTAGCGTTTTTTTTATATACATAGTTGTTGCTGTTTTTTTTTTATTCGTTTTTTAGTTGCTGTAATATTTTTTTCATATATATTATTGTGGTTGTTGCCTTTTTATTTATTTTAGTTGTTGTAACATTTTTACAGATATTATTATTGTAGATTTTCTTTATTAATTTGTTGCTGTTTCTAGTAAATCGTTTTTTTTTTGTATTTATTTGTTGCTGTTTTTTTCTATTAATTTGTTGCTGTTTTTTTTTATTAAATCGTTTTTTTTGTATATATTTGTTGCTGTTTTTCTTCATTTATTTGTTGCTGTTTTTTTTCTATTAATTTGTTGCCGTTTTTCTTTTAAATCGTTTTTTTTTGTATATATTTGTTGCTGTTTTTCTTCATTTATTTGTTGCTGTTTTTCTTCATTTTTATTTGTTGCTGTTTTTTCTATTAATTTGTTGCTGTTTTTTTCTATTAAATCGTTTTTTTGTATATATTTGTTGCTGTTTTTCTTTATTTAATTGTTGCTGTTTTTTTATGTAAATTGTTGCTGTAATTTTTTTTTTATACATATCATTGCTGTTTTTTTTTATTTAAATTGTTGCCTTTTTAAATTTTGCTGTAATTTTCGAATTAAAATAAAGTCCTTTTTAAATAAAAGAAAAATGTTTTTTTTTCTTCTTCCAAAATAAATGGTTACTAACGCCACTAGCTTTGTAAAAAAAAAGGAGGAATAATAACAATATTTATTTAAACAAAAGAAAAACGGCAAAGGCACCTTTTAAAATAATAAACATGACAATTATTTTCAAATTAGAAGGGGCATTTCTTTATAAATGAGCAAATCTTTTCCAAATCCAATGCTTATTAGTCTAGGTATTTAAAAAAGGAGCGCTTCAGAATTATATGTTTTAGGGTAAGTTAATGAAAATGGTAAAAAAGGAAAAGTCAAACAATCGTTTTAGCGTCAAACCGCCATTCGCACCCCCCACATTTTAGTAATACAA